>JAJONR010005635.1:0-56700 GCA_029582245.1 Solanum etuberosum | reverse complement strand
TTCCAACCCTTTTAACAACTAATAGAAGTGTTTCTCTATTTAAACACTTCTATTTTTCTTTCCACCACCAATGAGGGAGAAATGCCTTTACTTAAAGCTTAAGAGAATCTTTTTCAATTCCTCTTTTCATCTTCCCTCCATTTCCCATTAACTCTTGCTATACCCAACAAATTGTAGAAGGCGAGCTGGTTATTGAGTAAGGGACGCATATTGTAGGAGGACTAATGCAAAGTAGTGTGCAAATTACTCATTTTGTAGTTGACTAGATGAGCAGTATTTTACTTGTGAGTTCCTCCTGCGAACTACTTGCTGGTCCTTGGATTTGTTGCTTATGGATTTTAATTGTGTTTAAAGGTGGGTAAATGCTGGTTATGTTGTTTTAAATCCTTTCATTTTCCCAAGTAAATATAATTAATAAAATACAAAGAAGCACTTCCTGACTTCCCGTCACTTTTGAAGTATCTGCATGAAATAATTTCGACAAAAAATCCACTCTAGCATAGTTGCCTCATATAAGTATGATATATACTTCTTACTTACAAGGACTATAGGTTGGAATTTAGAGATTCTAAATTGATTTTGTAGATAGCTTTTAGAAGAGATGCATTCAATATAGCTTTATTCACATTTATTAATTATGTACTTTTATATGGTCGATATCCCCTTAGTTACCTAATCTAACTCAATGCTTCTCATATTTAGTCATCAATGTATTTTGCTTGTCGTAATATTACTGCAGTGAACTGATGATGACACAATAATTTATTGTAGGCAAGGGATGACGAGGATAACCTCAGTGAATTGGAAATGTCAAAAGATGTAGCAGATGAGAAATATTCATCTAGATTGAAGCCCCTCATGCAAGTTTACAAGGAGGCCATCCTAGTTGGAGATGTAAAGCTTATATCTGAAATTGAGGCGGTCATATCCTCAGTAGATAAGGAGAGAAATGACATGGCTCAAAAAGTATCTGCTCTATCAGCAGATATCAATTCTGGAAAGGAAAAATATATCCGTTTGCAAGCAGATTTTGATAATTATAGGAAAAGATCTGAGAATGAGAAATTAAGAATTAGGACCAATGCTCAAGGGGAAATAATTGAGAGCCTCTTGCCCATGGTTGATAACTTTGAGAGAGCTAAGCGACAGATCAAACTAGAAACTGAGATGGAAAAGAAAATTGATGCAAGCTACCAGGGAATATACAAACAATTCGTTGAGATAATGAGGAGTTTGCGCGTTGCTGTTGTTCCAACTGTTGGCAAGCCATTTGATCCCGCGGTAAGAAATTACTGATTCTCTGCTATCCCTTTTCTCCCTCTCTATGAAGTCATTTTTTGTCCCCTTCTGCGAGGAAGAAGCTGGTCTCTTTACTTTTGCTGTCATTACATTCTAAGGAAGCACAACCAGCAAATTACGGCTGTGGATTCATGTTGTACTCTAGTTTGTCATGGCCAGCACCTCATGTCGAATACGCTGTCCTATTTTCTTTATATGTCCTAAATGTTAAAACCCACGTCACTCATTTGGCCAAATTGTGTCACCCTACTACTGCCTATGTGTCATTACTACCTATGCTTCTACTTCCCTCCGAGGTTCAAAACTCAGTCTGACTAGAATAATTCGCTCCATCAAAATAATAAAAGAACATGTTAACACATTGAAATTGAATAAACTACGATTAAGTGGAAAATGAATGTATAATTTATGGCTGCATTTAGCCCAAGTAGCATGGATATGTACAAATTCAGAGAACAGTACATGGCACACAACATGAAAATTTGAATTTAGTTTTTATGCCTATAAACATGATATGAGGATAGGTTTTGACTTATTAGAGAACTTCTAATTTTTTTTTTTTTATATATATATATATATATATATATTTCTTATTTTTCTCTTTTATTTTATTTAATATGATGATTTTATGATATGACTTAAATGAAGAAATGGGGATTCATATTAGCCGACTCCTACTTGTTTGAGACTGAGGTGTAGTTGTTGTTGTTGCAGATACATTTAAACATATATGTGTGTATTACATAAGCCTGCAAGTGCATCTGCGTGTATAATCAACATTCAAAATATAAATTTAGAAACTTCAAAGATAACATATAAAGGATAGTCCTTATCTTTTATATGATGGTATTCGGCAGCTTGCATGTATCTCAATTATTCCACAGAGTACCTAATATCTTTCTCCTATCTGCCCAAGTACCGAGTAATTCTATCTATCAAGGCTTAGGTAGATGGATGAAACTACTTAGTAATTTTTGTCTCTATTGGGATTTGAACTCAGGTCACCAAGGTTTGCATTCACTCGTTGACTACTAGGTCACATCTTTGGGTGCAAGGATACTCTATTAATTTCATAACTTATACGTCAAAATCTATCTCAATCAACCGCACTTCAATCCCAAATTAGTTGAGATCGCCCATATAAGTCTTCTACATCCATTTCTCTATCAAATGCCTTCCATTCCAATACTAAACAATTTTCTCTTTAAAACATATTAGGATTCAGGAGTTCACCAAATCTTACACTTCAGCTTACATGGTCAACTAGTTCAATCCCAACCTAAGTTGCTCGTACTCTTTACGTTCGATGCCGCACCGTGTCGGATTCTCCAAAAATACGCTATTTTTTGGAGATTCCGACACATACTCGTTGACATTGTTGAAGAGTCCGAGCAACATAGATCCCAACTACTTGGTACATGCTGATTCTTTGTTTCTGTGTTTTATTTTTAGCTAAAGTTGCAATAACATAACTTCATCATATGATTTTACCGTGTGCTCTTATATTATCTTCAATCATCATAACAGACTGGTGCATCTGGAGGTTGATGTACCACATAGCAAACTTCATTAGCTATGAATCAGATAATTCAGTGTCTCAAATAGCTGCTACTACGTCTCAGCTTCAGACAAGTTGTGGTCGGCTATGTGAATTCCTACTAACCAAAGAAAAATGTTAACTTGGCATATTTGTTACCAGTAGAGTCTTGGCAATTTAAAGATGTACCCTTTTGGGTGCTTCTAACCTTCAAAAAGGAAATAAGATGGGTTGAATTTAAAGTAAATATTGCTGTCAAATTTGGAAATTTTAACAGAAAAAGAGGCTTTGAAATGTTGGAAATCATGACGAAGATATGAAGTTCAAAGAATTGAGAAATACTTTTGAGTCATAAAATAATGTTGTTTCTTCTCCTTGTACAAACTACAAAGCTTTACACTCTAGCATATCATATGCATTTAAATCTCACATACACAGGTATTGTGACAGATGCCATAAATTATCTTACAAAAATGGTAAGGTAAAAAACAAGAGATAAATAACTTTTTATTGAACTTCCATTTTTATCAAGTATGAAAGCGCGTACAGTCTTACCCTTTTACTGTGGAAACGAAAAAAAAGGAAGTTGAAAAAGTAAGAGAGTTTTATTAGCATAAGACCTGTGTCTTTTTAAAGAACATTTTAAGTGTAAAGGAAAATCCGAAAGTTAACCAAGAAACTTTGTAATAGCACTCAACAAACTATTAGCTTATGCTTTGGGGAGTAACTGGAGTAGTGCTAACAGCAGCAAAATTTGCGCGTTAAACTTCTGTACATTACATTCAACTGCTGGTCAAATAAGAAAGGCAATTTGTTCTGTAATATTTATTTCAATAAAGTATTTAACTATCTTTTTCTAGATGCACTGAAGAGAGATACTATCATTTGTGGTTTACCATTCTTTCACATCAACGATTTCTGTTGCTTTTCATAATGCTTTGTTGGTGTTTGCTGAGCTAGTCTTTTCAAAGTCGAACATGTCTAAGACCTTACCTTTAATTAGGAAAACAAAATCAGAAAAAAGGAAGAAGTGGGGAAATAGAGAATGAGGGGAAAAGAGGAAGAAATAAAAGTATTGAGTGATTTTGCTTTAGATTTTGAGTTAAGAACCAACCCTGGTTGAAGAACTCAAGAAGGATCTGACGTTATTCAGATTCTTACTTTAACTGCAATTAGTTTTCTCCTTCACATATTATTTTCTTTCTTTACTTTACTATTTATAAAGAGAAACCTTTCCCTCGGTCATCTTCTCGCATATATAAGTAAGATGGAGCAGTTGTTTGCATTCAGTTAGGATAGACCTTAATCTAATAGTATGTTATTGTTAGTTTCTAATTCATTGTCTGACTTTGATGCAATCAGAAAATATTTGATGATGACCTAATTGAACACTGGTTGACGGCGACAGTGAAAGCAACTATAGCAATATAATGTGTTGCATCGTGTGGTTTTTGCTGCAATGAGAAAATATTTGATGACTAGCTAATTGAACACGTGTTGATGGTGACAGTTAAAGCAATGTATAGATATTACGTGTTCAAATGCAGATTTGGCTGCAGAGACTATGCATTCTCGTCTGGATGTAACCTTGACTGTGACATCTACCTCATGCAATCCTATATGTTTTGAAACATTCATTGACTTGGGATTTTTTTTTTTTGTTCGGGTGGTGGGTGTGAATTTGCTGGTAGTGTTCATGTTACATACAGTCTTATCCAATGCAGGTCTAGCTATTACTAATCTTTAGCATCGGCTTTTTCTTGATACAGCTACACGAGGCTATTGCTCGTGAGGAATCTCATGAATTTAGTGAGGGAATTGTAATTGAAGAATTTCGCCGTGGTTTTTTACTTGGAGACCGCCTTCTAAGGCCAGCTATGGTTAAAGTTTCATCAGGACCTGGTAAAAGGGTACCCTCTTCAGTCTCACAGAAATCCCCAGCAGCAACTGTCGGAGTTGATGAAAGCTAGTTCAATTTCACAGAGATACATTCAATTCTTTGAAGAGCAAAGACTACTTCCAGTCATATAAATGGATTTGAATTCTCATCAGTCTTGGCAATCCTCGGCGATAGTGTACAATCATTTATTCCTAACTCTTTGTTCTTTGTGTCTATTACACAATGAGAAATAGGGGGGAATGTTTCCTTTGAATGTTAAGAGATTCAATCCAGTTGTTGAAGGAAAATATGCTTGTTCTGCTGTTTGTCTAAAGGCTTGTGAACTCTCTTTTGCATTAATATGAAAAAACCATTTTGGGATCTTACTAATTTGGCAGTTCATCTACCTGAAGATTTACTGTGCATCATTCACTTCATACCTACCTTCGGCTCCACCACTAAGGGTGTGTTCCGTATGGAAATATATTTTTCGATTTTTTCATGTTCAGTTGGTCAAAATTTTTGAAAAATCTATTTTCCTAAATTTTTAAAATTGAGGGAAATGACTTTTCTGATGAAAGTATGCGAAACAAGTTATACAAGTTGCATTCCACATTGACAATGTCTTCCCACCTTTCAAAACACCTCATCGTCCTTGATAAAAAAATTATAAAAAAAATTCCTTGATGTGATAATCACAGATTGAGTGGAGATATATTGTTGAAGGCTTGTTTTGAAGACATTGTATAGGCATAAGTAAGGTTATCTTATGGGATGGGACGCTGGCCCAACCCTGTCTTGGAGGACGGGAATGAGATTCTTTATTTTGACCATGATTCTAAACTATAAATAGCCTCCATCCTTCTTCATCTTTTCTCATAATTTTTTAATTCTCTCACATTACAACAATAACATACCTTGTGTAGTTCTACAAATGGGTCCGAGGAGGATAAGATGTACGTAAACCGTACTACTATCTTTTCAAGGTAGAAAACTTGTTTATGAGTGGCCCTTGTCTCAAAATAAAAAGATATTGAAGTAGGGTGGTAGAAAAATATGACAGTAAAATATCAAGATATAAATAATACTAATAATAATAATAAAATACATTGAAACAACAAATACTAAATACTCTTTACCAATAAAGTTGTGAGGAGACGGGGCTAGCCTCTTCCTCTCACATCTAAAGTCTGACAACACTTGACTACCTACTAATACTTTACCTTAATAACTTGTAAATTTAGTAACTTTTTTTTATCCCTCTCTAGGAGTTCCCACTTTTTTGTTTTATTAGTGACTCAAACCCACAACCTTATAGTTGGAGGTGAATGATGCTTACCATTCGAGCAACCCCTCTTATGTATTTAATAATCAGTTATCATATAATAGCAACCCGACAACGACCAAATTTATTGTATTATAGTGGTTTGATAGTTACCAAGTTTGCTCTCAAGTTAATTTAAAAACCTAAATGAAACGACTAGAATTTGTAAAGAAGTTTTGCAATCGGCTAACATTAAATACGAATTTGTTGTATCTTTCAGATTTCTTACATCCCATTACCAAGTCTATTATACATTTATCATTTATTATACTACAAAGTCCTTGAGACTCTTTTTTGTAATCTTGCATTTACTATAAATAAATTGTTGTTAAATGTCTAAGTGAAAATGAGACATTATTTTTCACAAGCATAAAGATCGTCTGCTTCGGTAAATTAGACATTGAAGCAAAGATGCAATATAAAGTAAACGCTCTGAAAACATATGCAAAACCTTTATTCAAAAAATATAAGAATAGTAAATTAAAACCGGAAAATTGAAATAAAAAACATTCAAAACAAAAAATTAAAGACAAGATAAAAATAATCGAATCCAAAGAGATTCACATTATTGTGATATTAATTCTACCTTCATTCATTTTGTGTAATGCAAAGAACACAAAGTAAATTACGTTACAAAGAGAATAACTTTTCCGTTCCAAAACAAAAGAAGAGTTTATGTAGAAGACAATGTAATGGCTTTTAATGCCATTAACATTCACAATGCGTTATACAAATTAATTCTTCACTTTGAAACTTTTGTGAACATTACAACACAACCAACAAAAGAAAAGAAAACATTTTCCTTCTTTCTTCTTATACTTAGAATATTTTTTGGGCAATTGGTTTTGGGAAACCTCCAAACTTTCAGCCACGAGTGCACGTGTTTGAGAGTAACTGTGGAACCTTGGAAAGCGACCGGCTACAACGATTTGCACCAGAGTCATGCCGAAATCGCTTTCAAGACAGTGGCTTGCCACGACACAGCGTTTGTAATAAGTTATTTACCACTTTATAATTTCAATCAAATATCAATATTATAGTATTTTTCCTAACAATTACTCAATCCAAAATATTTACAAAGTCACTAAAGCCCTGAAAACTCACAAAAGGAGGAGGGAACATCAAGAGGCGGGGGAGCATTTTGCAATATTTGTTGTGGCTCAATTTCAATAACATCTTAGGGAAGGATGAGGCTGCATTTTTGTACTTCACATAGACCTACATAGACCTAAATTCACCTACATAAACCTAACTCAAAACGCAAGGTATAATTTTTGATACAATACGACAAAAAATGATTTTGTTGTCAATAAACAATTCCAGATTATTAACAGTAATCGTTTGGTGTGAGGGATTAAAAATAATAGTGATGGGATAAGGAAATAGTGATGGAATAATTTTTTTTTATCTTGTTTGGTTGCCATGTTTGGGATAACTTATCCCACCATTTATATCATAGTGATGAGATAAGTTATCCCATATACCTGGTGGGATAAGTTATCCCAGAATAACTTGTTCCCAACCAAACGACTATTACTATAATAATCGTTGTTGTTAGTGGTATAAGTGTTAAATATTTAAATTAATTAAGATAGATCATGAGTCACATATTATATATTGATTATTTTTATTTTTTTATTAAAGCTACTCAAAAATATATTAAACGAACTACTTTGAACCTACCTCTAACGTAGGAGATAATTTTTTCATTTTTTTCTAATATGATATGATAAAATTAGATATATTTTGTCAACAATAATTGGATTATAAATCGTGTAAAAATTAAATAACGATATTAATGTAATAATTATTGTTACTAATTATATACGAGGTATGTACTTCCTCATGGTTAATTGACTAAAGAATTACGTCGGCAAAATCTATACTCATTAATTTCGATGATAATGTACTACTTCCATATAGTATTTCCTCTTACGACCTTTTTGACGTGAATTTGAACATTAACTTCGTAAGTTCTTACAGTAAAATTTATATATTTATAAATAGCAAAAATACTCTATCATGAAATTCAGCAGAAATAAAATCTCTTATCATTTTACAATTTGTATAGAAAAAATGATCTTATCATGTATCTTATATGGAAAATCGATCATTTCTTATGTTTAAAAATAGAGTTCTCCGATTAAAAAAAATATAAAACTTAAAAAAGACTTTTGTTAAGGTTTAGAAAATCATAATTTAACAAAAAAATAAAATTACTCCACTAATATATAAGAGCCAAAAAAAAAAGGTGATAAATATCGCCGTCAGAACCCATTTTACTTGACCCTACACTCGAAAACAAATCTTCCTTCTGATGGTTATTCTGCCGGAGTAGCAGTTCCGTTGCCGGAGACAGCACATATATTGTTAACCGCATTAGCAGATTCACCATTTTTCTGTTTTTTTTTTTTGTTTATCAATGGAAAACTTGCTACCGGTTAGTACTTTCCCCTCACCTCTTTACTATGCAAAGTTCACTTTGGTTTGATCGAAATTCAATTGCATAATTTATGTTTTCTTGTGTGTTGTCATTTGAATTTTGTTTGATGATTCTCGGCAAGTCGCAATTGCTTTTATTTGTATTAAGTTCGTTTTGGAATATACAAAATTTTGTTTTCTGAAAGCAAATTAGGTTGGAGGGGGGGTGGTTGATTGTAGAATTTGTCGATTTGGAATAGTTAACGTATACTGCCAGGTGATGAAACCCTAGTGAAGTTTTGGTAGTGTCTAACTGGGGCGCTGGTTTTCTCATGATCCCTCAAAAATCAATTAAGGGATTGAAGCAAATAATCTAAAGTGAGACATGAATTGTTCAGAGGTATCCAGCAAAAAGTGCTAATCTTGGGGGGAAATTTGACCTTCTATGTTCGCTTCCACAGCCACTGATCAATTAGAGTTTTGTTGGAACTCAAAAGTTTTGCAGTCTGACTTTTCCTTCATATTCCCTTAAACCAATCAAACTTAGGTCTTCTTTCCATTTGTATAGTTTCTCCATTGTGCATTTTGGGTATTGATATGCTTATTGCTTCTTATATTCACATGTCACAGAATTGTTTAGTCTTCACCTTCTTGGAAATTAAAATTGTCAAAGGGTATCCCGTCTTTCTGATTGTATTCTAGTTTCGTTTCATACTGCTCTTACAATTTTTTTTTCATCCATGTTTATTATTTTTGCTTGCTATAGCTTGACACTGCGGTTCTGCTACATCAAAACCAAAAACTCTCTCAAAAGCTTGAAGCTCAGAAGATTGAGATTGCAGTTCTTGAAGAAAAATTCACTGAGTTGAGGGACAAACAGAAGCCATATGATAACACTCTGTCTGTTATTCAGAAATCATGGGAAGAGGTATTTTATTTCATTCCAGTAGTTGGACGCTTAAGCATGATATTACTACCTAACACAGATTTGAGTTCTCTATATGAGTATCGTCAGTCTGGTCCTCAAAGACACACAAATGGACAAGTAGACACATGTATGGACATGTTTTTCCATGTCCTGTATAGTACTGCGTGTTTCTGAAATGGATTTTTTGACTTGCTTCTTTACTAGTTGGTTGGTGAATTGGAAATCTGTTCTATGCGCACAGAGGATCCGATAAGACATGGAAATGCAATTAACCATCAATCTTGCGCAGAAGGTGAGAGATGCCCAACTATGCTAGTTTTTGTTCCTCATTAACTCCCAAACTCTCCTTCCTCTCTTTCTAAAAAAGGACATAATGTGATTGTGCAAAGAAATGGTTAGCAAGATTCTGATTCACAGTGGATTAGAGGATATGGATGCTATCTAGATTTGTTAAAGAAGAAGAGTTTGATGTAACAGTCTGTGCAGCCTTCTAACTATTTATAACTTAATTAGCTATGATAAGTTGATAACTAACTTGTTTCATTGATGATTATTGAAAACTAATTTTAATATCTAGTTCTTATTTTATTTTTTCGGTAGGAAAGAAGCAAAGATAATTAAACTCTGTAGTACACTATCGGTAGTGTTAATTAGGTAAACTAGTAGGTCATTATAACCCTTGTCAATCAATTGGTGGCTCAAGTTGAAATTATCCAGAAATCTGTAGTTAGGGATATAACATGAAGCCTAACAAGAGGTGTTATATGTTTAATCTTAATCTCCATTGCCTAACTACCTTGTTCTATCTTTTGTCTATCTTCCGGAACTCTTTAAATAAAACATGGGAGGTAATGTAGTGGAAAGAGATAGGATTCTATAGTGTAAGGTGCTTTTTTGCTTCCCAATAAGCTCTTCAGGTTTGGTGTTGGTTTCCATGAGCAAATGGCAAACTCTAATGGCTTGTTTAGAGGGTTTGGTGCAGAACGTTCTCACACATTTAAAACCAGGGTATATAGTACATTTTTCGTGCTATTTGTTTTTTTTTTTTTTGATAATGGTAACTGTATATTCACACCAAAAAGCCTACAGGTAAAAGCTGATGGGGTGGGATTTACAACCCTAGAGGGTATCATCAAGACCAAAGTCTAGATAGAAACTTTACAATTGTCTATGAAATCACTAAGCTATCTATCTCCCCCACTATATCTTGTTTACACCAAAAATACAAAAAACTTATACTCTTCATCTTGGTCTTTTGGAGACTGCTAGCTTTTCCATCATGGCATCTTTCATTTCTGCTATTTGTTTTTGTTTTCCTTTTGCTTTCTAGCCAATATTGTCTTGTTCTCTGCACACTGTTAAATTTGTTTCTAGCCAATAACCAGTTTATAATATTGTTGATGGACCTCAAGATATTGTATATAGACCTTTGTTATCTTACCTTGAATACTAATTTGGTAAAAGTGCTTTTTCTGGTGTTGTATTTTTCTAAAGGCTGTTCCCATACATACTGTTATGGTAAGATAGGGTTATTCTGAAGATTCCTATCTCTTCTAACATAGTCTGTGTTATTTGGTTGTGCTAGTAAAAGAAAAAAATTGGAGCTATAGGTTTCTGAAAGTGGATCAATTTTTTCTCTCTCATCTATATTTGTATCTTGTTGTTGCTAGATGGTTCTGTCTATGCATGCGAGGATTCTTTCTTAAGTCGCCTTTTACAAACTGGTGCAACTGAAAGCAGCTCTGATGTTAACACTCAAACGGAATATGAACAGAAGAAAATGGATGATCAAAAGATCATGAAAATATTCCGGAATATAGTATCCACTGTAGATGACATTAGGCAAATGAAGGACAAGTTGTGTGCTGCAGTTCTTGAGGTGCTTCCTGAAGATGGTAAGAAGTTCTCATATGTTTTATCTTCAATTCGAATGATACGTCCTTATTCCTTCTCCAGTTTTAATTTTTTTTACTTTTTGCTCTGTAGGATCATGCCTCCAAAAGTCATCGAGTGATTTGCATATAGGAGTTAAAAATCTTATACAAACAATAAATGAACTTCATTTGAAGCATCGATCCCTGGCTGGTGCATTGCAGAATCATAGAGATACCGATGCTAAGAATAA
Source organism: Solanum etuberosum (assembly GCA_029582245.1). Classification (NCBI taxonomy): domain Eukaryota; kingdom Viridiplantae; phylum Streptophyta; class Magnoliopsida; order Solanales; family Solanaceae; genus Solanum; species Solanum etuberosum. Next base: position 45,187 of record JAJONR010005635.1, on the reverse strand, counting down.
AGCCGAGCTTAAGTGTTTAAGAGGTAACTCCTTATTCTTGATTCAAGTTAATGGAAATATTTTGACATCTTATTATTATGGAAATAAATTATATGTTTATGCCATGTAAACATGGACCCCACAAATAAATAAATTAAAGAAAATTCATTAAGGAGTTTCTACAGGCAAACTTATTTAGTGAAAACAAATTTCATGATATTACTGTATAATATTATGAAAATCTTTGTGTTAGTGAAACAAATATTGTGGTATTAATTTAAAACGTTCTAACATTTTAAAAATAGAACTTGTATATTTATACCAACTAGTTAAGTTTACATGCTTTTTCACGTGTGTCTCGCGTCAATCGATTAAACTATCTACAAGAAGAATAAAATTATTAATAAATAGAAATTTACGTTAAAATAAATGTTATATTTATCTCAATGATAAGAGTTTCATATAGCAAGGTTAAAAAAGTTGCTTAAAAAAATGTGAACCTCTTTCTTTAATAATTTTAATTCTTCTATTTATTTATTTATTTATTTTGTTTACTATAATTTAAGTAAGACTTATATAAGGTAAAAATATTGATTTTAAAGTCTTAAATGTTAGGACTTTTAATGTAGTTCAAATAAGGAAAGATTTAAGAAACAAAATTTTAGTCAATTTTAAAGTAGTAAATATTAGGAGTTCTTACTTACTACAAATAAATAATGATTTAATAGCTATACATTTAATTAATTTTGAAGTTGTAAATATTATGATACTAATTAAATAACAATTATTTGAGGAAAGTAGTAACTGTGAATTTTTTCTATTCTATAGTTTTTTAATGAAGGACAAAAAGTACAATCAACATTTCTAAGGATCTTCAGGCTTTTTGACCTGTCTACCACAATTCCATCATAATGCTCTGTATTTGTAGACTATATTATTATAAAAGCGGTAAGTCTTAAATTGAAAAGTTAAATTACTTAAGTACTCTTTTTTAAAACTAATTACCCTACTTACAATTATTTTTTGAAGTATTTTTTTTTTGTTTTTTGGAGAAAGCCTACTTACAATTATTTTAAAAAGCTCTCAATTAGTAATAATGTTGTCTAAACAAAAATAATAATATCTATCCCTATATATAGGGGAAAACTATCCCAAATAGAATGAGATTAGAATCTTCTTTTATGGAATTAATAAATAAAATCTAACTAGGTAACTTTAAACTAAGAAAGCATATAAAGATAATACCAAAAATCCTTCCCTAAGGAAATAAGGAAAACTTCCCAAATTTGACCAAAACATGTGGCGCTTCCCAAGTCACTTGTACGTGACTTTTTCCTCCCTTTTGGGTGAGTATTTTAAACTCATTTTTGGGCAGAAATTTCAGCCCCATGTGGGCCCCAATCTTCTTCCATTTAGGCTTGGACTTGTACCATGAAATATGTGTAGCACTTAGTCCATTCTTCTCGGGCAGAAATTTCAGCCCCATGTGGGCCCAAACCTTCTCCCATTTGGGCTTGGACTTGAACCGTAAAATGTGTGTAGCACTAAGTCCATCCTTCTCCACAATTCTTGAACTCGTTCTTGGGCTTTTCTTCCATGATAAACATCTTCTTGATTTCCCATTGAAGCCCAACAATCTTGGCTTGCAACTCCTTAGCTTGAGACCTTGATGATTGTCTTTTTGGGGATTCTATAGCATCATCCTTGTGTATGGAGCTATCATAAATTGTAAGAATTTGTTTCGTGTGCTTTTTCTGATTTATTCTATGGGAATTTTAGTCAAAACTGTTAACTTTCAGTAATGCCATCATGAATATTGATTCCTCATGTGCCAAAGGTTGGTTTTTGAGATTTACTTTCATTTTTGTTGTTATGAAGGGGAGTTGGAGAAAACCATTGCACATTTGGATGAAAGTAACAGAAAATTGGCAATTCTAAAAGCAGAGAAAGATGCTGCCAAGGGGGTTCTCTTCCCTGTCCTGAATCTTGGAAATAAGCACTCTGCTAATGATAAGGCGAGAGATAAGCAGAGAGACATGCAGGATATGGAGTCCACACTTAAGGAGTATTTGGTAATTTACTGGTTTGTGCGTCTGTACTCATGTTTGGATCCCATTTAAGTAGGTGAATGTATTATATGAACAAGATCGTGTTTACAGGACCAATCCTCTTTCCGTTTATTCGAACTCAAGCGTCTTCATGAAGAAAGGATAGACATATTGAAGCAGTTGTCTAACTTACAGGTAAACTTTGGTTTGCTTGATTTCCTTCTTCCACTCTCTTCATTGCTAGTGTTCTTGCTGTTTTACTATCGTAGAACCTCATTTGCTTGCTTCTTCACTAGTGATTTGAATGGATGCTTCCTTGACAGAACAAACTAAAGAATGTGAAAGCCATATGCTCTTCCCAACCATATATCTTGGTTAAAGATCAACTTGCGAAAGCTAAAGAAGATGTGTCTCTGTATCAGTCCTTATACGAGAAACTACAGGTTGTAGCTGGTTGGTAATTCAATTTTATTTTGTTTATCTTGTTGCTAATTTTTGTGATTAAACTAGGTGGAGAAAGACAATATTTCGTGGAGGGAAAAAGAAATGAATTTGAAGAATGATATAACTGATGTTTTTCGGCGATCTTCCACCATTGCTGATTCCAGAATAGCCTGGCTAGAAAAGGAGATGCAGAAACACATACAAGAAAGAAATATGATTGAGGCCAAGCTGGAAGAAGCATCAAGAGAACCTGGTATATTGAAAAGCAGTTGTTGTTGGTTACTGTTTTTTCCCCCTTAAAATGTGTATTACAATGTAGCAACTGCAGCAATATTTAATGATAGATGCCATTTGTTTCAGGTAGGAAAGAAATTATTGCAGAATTTAAGAAATTGGTTTCTTCATTCCCTGAAACCATGGGCGATATGCAGAATCAACTAAGTAATTATAAGGAGACTGCTTCAGATGTTCATTCACTACGAGCTGATGTTCAGTCACTTTCCAGTATTCTTGACCGGAAGGTTTTGGTGCTAATCCACTAACTTGTACTATTCCTTTATTTTTCAAATGGTCATTTCTTTTCACTTAATGCCTTTTTTTTTTTTTTTGCTTTTTAATAGTCAAAAGAGATAGAAACATTGTCTGCCAAGTCAGCTTCCCAGGTGACTGAAATGCTGAAGTTGCAAGCTATGGTATGTTCAATCTTGCTCTTGTCTCTCTGCTTGCAGTCTTTCACCAGCTATTTTCGGTCTGTTATTCCTGTTTGGTGCTTTATTAATTTTAAGTTGGTTCTTACTTCATTGTATTCTGTCACTTGCAATTTTCTTGGCCTCTTCTGTGAGATGTTTTTGATTTCAGGTACTTGAATGAGTACAAATTTTAACGTTAGGTTACTCCTTGGTTTGAATTTCCTGGCGTAGGTTAATGATTTGAAAGAGAGTGATTTGCATTTAAAGCTCATTTTGGAAATGTATAAGCGTGAATCTGCTTTCTCAAGGTAAGACATGGTTAAATGTTTATTCTGATCAAATGAAGTCACTTTATTATATAAGAGTTTCTTGGTGCACTTTTTTTTTTCTTTATGCTTCCAACTTTGATCATTGATAAGGGCAAAAGTACAGCTTTGAGTTTGGCATCCCAAACTTTGATCAAGGGGTAAAAACAGTGTAGGACTGTTCTACAAAGTACCACCAAAAGGGGGGGGGGGGTGTCCAAATTAGCTCAAAAGCTAACTGGACATAGATGTACTATTTATGGGGGCTCGTAAATAATATTGGCAGGTCTCATGGTTTTGTTCTAAAGGTTGGGAAATCTCATTTATCCAAGGAACCATTCGATCCTATTCCCCTAATGTTCCATGATATGAAGCTAAACATTGGAAACATTAGTGGTAGGGACTATTTGATCTTGAAGATTAATTGTGGCAGCTTCGATGGTAATGTTAGAGTTTCCTACCAGATTGGAGGGGTTCATTGGAGATAGGTTGTGCTTGGTTGTTGTGTCCAAAGAATCCATAGGGGGGCATTTAAGTGATGAGCATCTCTTTTCATGATCCCTGGTAGCCTCATCGTCCAATTTAGAGGAAGTGAGATCCTCTTCAAAACATTCCATGAACATATCTAAGTCTCCACCTCTAGTGGTGTTCCAGTGATTGAATTGTTCAAACTGGTATTTATCCCTGTTTTCTCTAATACTTTTATCAGGAGGATTAGGGGCCTTGCAGCTGGAACCCCCTTCCCTTTATTTTCGTAGTATCTATTTTTTTCAGTAATGCCTGGGACTATTTTCCTGGATCCCAATCTTCTTTAGCCTCTCCGCGGAGCTTTTCATAATCTTTTCGATGTTAAGTCCGGGATAGTCAGAGTTAAAATTTCCTTTAGAGAAGTATAACCCTCCACTGTCAGAAATTTGTTGTATTTCTCCCGCTAGTCTAACATCAGGAGGTATTCTAATTTTATCCTTGAATTTCATCTTCTTGTTCGAAATGCTCGAAGTCTCATCCTCTTGTTCGAAATGCTCGAATTATAACCAGTGCTTCTACTTCTTTTTTTGAATTTGTTTTTCAGCATTTTTTGAATTGTAGCAAGTTTGGATCCTGTCATTCTTCATCTTAAGCTTCCCTTGGTATTTGTTGGGGTGTTTTTTCGTTTTATCTTCTTGTGCTCTTTTCCAACTTGAGTTGTCAATAGCAGGTGTAGCTGACCATCATGAATCAATTGAGACCAGCTTGTCTTTCCTTCCTGTGGAATATCCATATCCTCTATATCCTCGTTTTGTAGTTGATTGAACATGTTGACTTGGTTTCCCTTTAGGTTGTTATTGGTAGACCTTTCCTCCTTTGGTTTAGCACCTTTGATATTGTTCCCAGTAGAATCTTCTCCTTTCCACTTGGTTCAATCCATCCTCCTTGGTTTTAGAAGTGCTAGCTTCCTTACACTAATTCTTGTTGTGCGTCGTGTGATTAAGTGTTGATTGTGTTGTTAATTAGCACGATTTTAGGAGACTTTCTGCATACACTCTACCCTCCACGAGGTCGTGGTAAGTCTGCGTACACTCTACTATCCCCAGACACCACTTAGTGGGATTTCACTAGGTATGTTGTTGTAATTGATTGTCTTTCCTCAATCAATTAGGATTCACTTGTATAAATATCCCTTTTCCCCTCAAAATTCTACTTGGTATCAAAGCCATTGGTGCGTTTTTCTCCCTCACAGCAATAAGGTTTCTTCTTATTAAAAGAGGTCGAGTTTCTCCCTCCATGAAGCTGTCCGCAAAGGCTACTTCCCTGGATCTTTTTCAAGACTCTTTCTTTCTTGGGTTTGTCTATCAATTTCGAGCATACCCACCAAGTTTTAGATTTTTTCCGATCACCAGAGCTAGGGTTCCGGCAAGACAGTTTTCGGGTGAGACGCTGTCTGAGCAATTTTTTCCAGTTTTTTCTTCTCCAAGGGACTTTTATTTAAACTCGATTGCCTTCTAGAGTTTTAGGAAATTTTATTTTCTGATTTGGAATCCTATCAAAACTATGGGGGAGACGACTTCGGGAGAAACTCTGTCTTCGGATGAAATTCAGCATCTTCGCCGATTCTTGACCAAATCTGACTTGCCTTTGGTTGCCATATTTAATTACGTGCAATCAGGTACTGCCTTTACTGCTCATTGTAATTCTTGGGTTGTTGATTTTAGTGCGAATAGGCACATGAGATGTTCCTCTAAAGGCTTGCAAAACTACTCTCCTAGTCCTAAAGGGAATTATGTCAGAATAGGCAACTGGAAATTAGAACTGAGCAGTATATAGAGAAACGACCTTAGTGTTACAATAAGAACAACATACTAGTGTAAATCCTACTTCACCAAAAAAAAAAAAAAAGTACCAGTGTAATCCTAAAAGTGAAGTTTGGGGAGGATGGGGTGTACGCACACCTTAGTGTTATTTACTTTAATTTCTTGTTATATACATTGGATTAGGGCTGGGCATAATTTGGTTGAAACCGAAAAAACCGACCGAACTGATTTTTTTTTTTTAATTTCGGTTTCGGTTTTTCGTTTAAATCTGTTGGTTTCGGTTTTAAGTTCTAAAATCTCGGTAATTCTGTTCGGTTTTCGGTTTTTAAGTGTTTTTTTTTCCAGTTAACCGAAAAACTGAATTTTATGTAATACATTTAATTTATATTTTTTATATACAAATACTTACACATTACATTAAAATTACTGAAAAGCCGAATAATATATAAAAGCCCATTATTTATCCCTATATCTATATCCACCCCAAACCCAAAGACCAAATCTCAAATCCCTAATTCACTGTTAAAAGAGTAAGAACTGAAGAGTGAAGCAGAGCACGCCGCAAGACATCAGACATCGTTCTCTCTCAATTCTCACTTTTCACTTCTCCTTTCCATCGTCGATTTGTCATTACTTTTCTTCGCGAGACATTATTAGTGTTTCATGTATGTGTTATTGATATGTAGTGAGTAGTAATGATTAATGAGTAGTAATTAATTACTTGCCACTACCAGTGATTGATTTTGATTGTTGAAATCAATAAATCATGTTGAAAATTCTATTTTTTAAAAATTGATCCAATTTAAAAAGTTCATTTATGACTCAAAAAAAGAGAGCCCAAAATGATATTCAAACCGAAAAAATAAACCGAACCGATCTAAACTGAATTTATTTCAGTTTAGTTTCGGTTCATATTTTTATCAAATTGAAATCCGAAAAACCGAACCGAACCGACCGAATGCCCAGCCCTACATTGGATTAGTGTGATGGTGGATTTTCTCAAGCAATTTATTTTTTGAATTGGACTGAGATATTGTGGCTTTGATGGTGGGTTTAGCTTGGAATTTGTTATAATATGTGCATGTATGAAACTGAGGTGCATGTGTTAGGGATCTGTTTTTGGTGGCTTGATTATACTTATAATGATAACTAATGTGTCAATGTAGAAAAACGGTTGGTTCTCTATATTTCTGAATATGACATGTTTCAATCATTCTTGTAAATTTTATCTGGACATATCACATTGACATTTTGTTTTTCTTACGGAGCTCTAATTGCATTTGAGCTGCCTAAGGTACTGTTGACCAATCGTATGACAATGTTTAATCTCGAAGATGGTTTTTGGAGATAAAATATATGAATGAATATCCTTTGTGCAGTGGTCTTTATAAACACTGCTTGTAGAAGCTCTTTGTCCACTTAGTAATGCTGAAATAGCAGTTAGTGTTCGTGATATATATCCTTGCTGATAAACTGTTGAATCTCATATCTTTTAGATACATAGATTTTCAAAGGGCATATATTGACTTGAATGGATCTTTTTCTTCACTAAGAATGCTTCCAAACATTACCATGGTGACTTCAGGGATGTTTTTGAGGCTCGGGGTTCCGAGTACAGAGCTTGGGCATGTGTTCAGAGTCTGAAGACTTCTCTTGATGAACACAATTTGGAAGTGAGAGTGAAATCTGCTATTGAAGCCGAGGCTAACTCCCAGCAGAAGCTAGGTGCTGCAGAAGCTGAGATTGCTGAGCTGAGACAGAAGTTGGATGCTTCTAAAAGGTCTGTTTGCCCTCTTGTTATTTTGAATGATGAGTCGTCATACTGCTGTCAGTAGATCATTAATAAAATTGTCTCTGTGCGGCTGTGCACTTTAACAATAAGATGACATCTTCCTAACTAGGAGCTGAAGTTATTCTGTACTCACATACATGAAAAGTCTCATACTCCTGTTCTTGGTAATGGCCTTGGCGAATGGTTTGCCATGCTTTCTGGGCTTGACTTTGTAGAAAGTATTGGTTGGAGGGTCACAAGTCCACTATTGGTGGGAAGAGTGTATTTTAGCCATGCATTCCCGGCTTCATTACAACTTTCAGCTTGTTTAGAGAAGTCGCTGTAGTGAGGAACCATGTTCTCATCAGAAGGTCTTGATGGTTTTTAGAGAGGACCTTGGACTTTCGAGAGAAAGATGGCCCTGGAGAACGTTTCTTTTTATCAGTTTGATAGAATCTTGTTTTCCCTTTTCCTTGTAATAATTAATTAGTGTCCTAAGAAAATATTCATGAAGATAGTTGGTTCTCGTTACTTCAGGGAACGGTCTAGACTCTCGGAAGTCTTGAAGTCCAAGCATGAAGAAACCGAGGCCTACCTCTCTGAGATTGAGGTCTGTTTACTGCTTAACTTGTGTGCTTATAGGTCAGTTGTATGGAAGTTGGAACATTAGCCTTGTAAAACAATCTGAAAGATTTGAGAGATTCTTTTGTTGCAGACAATTGGGCAGGCCTACGATGATATGCAAGCTCAAAATCAGCAGCTTTTCCAGCAAATCACAGAGAGAGATGATTACAATATAAAGGTAATATATTCGACAAGAATGCATTCAATCGCTTTAGTGTTTGTGTAAAATTGGTAAAAATCTCAAACTTTTTTATGTACTATTTGTTACTTAAGATAAAAGGTACCATTAGTCCTCCCTATTTTTTCTAATTGGTGAAAGCTGGAAATTTGTTCTCAATTTAGATGCTTCATGAGTCAATTATTTTCTTCATGTGCGTGGTGGAGTCACTAAAGTTTTAGGAAGTAGTAAGGTTTTGATATTTCTCGTTAGAGTTCATTTGTCAGATGTGAAGTATTTCTGGTGCTGTTCTCCAGCGATTAACTTTTGCTTTTCCTTTTACATCATATGTCAACGGAGAAAAAGTGATTAATATTGCTTAGGGGTGTCCATTGTTTTCTGACGGATGATTTACATTGCTTAATGGTATTAATATTTCTGATGTAACTGCACCCAAGGGTGTGACCTAGTGGTTAATGAAGTGTGAGGTCTCAGGTTCAAAACTCAGAGAAGACAAAAAACACTAGGTGATTCTTTCCATCTGTCCTAGCCTTAGTGGACAGAGTTACTTGATACCTGTTGCTGGTGGGAGGTGGCAGATATCCCGTGGAATTCATCGAGGTGCGCGAAAGCTGGCCTAGACACCAGGGTCATTAAAAAAAACGATGTAACTAGTTACGAGCTTCAAAAAAAAAAAATTCCATTGCAACTTTGTTACTGCATCTAATTACAGATTCGGATTTGCTTTCAGTAAACTCATTTACTTGCTGCTACTTCCATGGCTATCTTTCTTCTGCCATTATTCTCTTATAAACATTTATTTGGGGAAAAGTACTTGGAATTATACATCTAATACCACAATGAGTGAAAGTAGTTTAACAGTAAAGAAGTTTGGAAAATCTTTAACTGTAAGAATGCTTTCAAGTTTCAACCAAATTGCATGTAACCTTAGTTTGTCAAAACTGACTACCTCACAACTATGGCAAGGAGCCTGAAGAGTTGGTAGAAAACCTGGAAGTAAACAACACATTATCTCATTCCAAGTTCTCAAAGGTCAAAGATGTAGAGTGAAAGAAAGAGCCGAGGTCAGGTGCTCAAAGCACAAATATAGAGTGAGAGCATTAATGAAGAAAGACTAATAAATAGAAGTAAATAAAATATGTGTATACATATGGTCAAGAGTAATAAGCAGTTTCATCAAAGATGAAAAGGATAAAAATTGTATTGGGTTTCTAGAGGCAGTGCAGACAAAGTGCTAGCCTTAAGAAAGAAAGGCTCTAGACGCAAACAACAGTTATCTAGACAAAATAATATAAAATATCATATTAGGTGAAATATTTATTGTTTAGTGCCAAATCTCTTCAAGAAAGCTTATAGGCGAAAAGGCATATGCCTTAGTGCCTTGAGGCTTGTACCGAAGTGCCCTCACATGAGGCACGGGCAACTACTTTGCACCTAGCTTCAAGGCTTAAGTGCGTGTAAAGCGAGCCTTTGACAACGCTGAAGTCGTGGACATTTACAGCAAATTGTGTTCAATTGATTTCCCCCTGTTCTGTGGCGATTATTCATTCTTTTTTCTTTTTTTCTTTTTTCCATTCTCAGTCATGGTAGTTCTGGTCTGACTCTATAACTTGGGTTATATGTTTCATTGTTTTTTTGTTCTTAATTCAGAATGCCTTCTTGTTTTCAACCTCTTCTGTATGCATTACATTTTTAAACTTATCCTGTTAGGGTTTTCTTTTCTAGATTTTCATGCACTATTGTCAGTGTAAATATTTTTTTCCTCCTTTTAGCTGTTGTTATTAAATCTTATTTCCATGACCCCAACTTATCTTTGAACAGGAGGGTAAACACTTGGCTAATCGGTAGTGGATTGGCTAGTATTACCACTTTAAAAAAAAAGCATCTGGTTCGCTTTTCTTACGCTTTATTTGAGTGAATCTCATTGTTATCCATTCTCAGTAAGACTGAGCAATGCCATCTTAAATGTGGCATTAATTTGTCCCGCACTGCTTTGATGCCGGGGAGATTCCGGCATTGTGTTGTGCATTACCACAAATTTAATTTCCGTTGTCGCAGTTTTATGCTTATTTTATTCTTTTTTTCTCATGGTTAAGACGTTCGCAGCATTAGTTCCTTTTATGGGACCACTACTTTAGACACATTTCTGTAGCTTTGCGTGGATATGTTGGGTTTTTAGAGTTTCCCATCCACAAATTTCCTTACATCACTTCAAGAGTACTTCAAAAAACGTTCTGTCTGTGCATTTCTAGTGTCTCAGGTTTCTACTGCTGCCTATTTTGTACTCTGTAGTTAGTTTATTTTCTGTTCCACAGCTTGTTTTAGAAGGAGTACGGGCAAGACAACAGCGGGATTGTTTGGCCTGGGAAAGTCAAATCACAGAGAGAGCAGTTGAAGATGCCAATACAATGGTCAATTCCTATGAAATGAAAGCTGCCAAAATTGATGACCAGGTAATTGCATATCTTCTCTGAAGTGCCAAATATTTATATTTCTCCAGACTTTAAGTGTGTGTATTTCCTTTCAGTTGAGGGGATGCTCAGACTTAGTCCAGAAACTTGCTGAAGATAGGGGTCAGAATTCTCTTGCTTTGGAGAACACCCAAAAACGGTTTTTAGATGTAAGAAAATCTTCCCAGCAATTGCGGGAGACGCTGGAAGAATGGCAATCCAAGATCGACAAAGTTCGAGTTGATCTTGCACAGTTGCAGATAGAACTAGAGAAAGAAAGGTAATTGAAGGTTAACCTTTGTCTGTATACCCAGTATCAATTTATCTTAAACCGATACTCTCATGTGTCCCTTTATTATATGGTCCTCACTTTACTTGGCTAGGTTTGAGAGAAAAAGAGCAGAGGAGGATGTAGAAGCTCTGAGGAGAAAGACTTCACGTTTGAGATCACACATTGAAGGGTCATCTGTTATTGAGAAGCTTCAGCAGAAACTAAGGGAATACAAGGAAATACTCAATTGTAGTATTTGCTTTGATAGGCGCAAAGAGGTTGGACCGACTGACCTTTTCCTTATTTATTTGGTCGATCAGCATCAGTTTGGTGAAGTTGAAAGTACCTATAAAATGTCACATCTGATGTAGGATCCACTGTTGCAAGTTTGTGATTCTGGCAGCAGATGGGAAGAAAAGATTATGTGTTCTTACTTTAGATTGTTTATTGAGATAATAGTGTGGCAATATCCAAGAGATTCTTCAGTGATGAGATCCATGGTTCTGAATTAGGGAGACAACCAGTGTCCAGTAGTGAGACCGAATAGTACCTCCTTACCAAAAAAATAGTACATCTAACCAAACATGTGTTAACCAGTAGGCTGACTACAACATAGATATTAAATTTGTTACATGATCTTGTCTGATGTGAATAAGCACAGTGATGCTTACTTCCACCATTTGGTGAGATTCTAAGAGATTCTGAGAGCTAACTTGTTACAGTGATTGGTTTTATTTTTGCCATGGTGGTAATAGAACTAGTATTCTCCAAATATTTTTTTGATAGCGGTGGTGTCCAGGTCAGCTTGTGCATGCCTCGACTATCCCACCGGTATGCTACTTCCCACTAGCACAAGTACTAGGTAACATTACATATTAAGATTTATTATTGTTTAGACATGACAAGAAAATGCCTAGTGTTTTTTTTTTTTCTGTCGGGTTTGATCCTTTTTCTCAAGGTTTGCACCCGCTTCATTGACCTCCAAGCCACACCCTTCGGTGCAACTAGTTTTCTCCAAACATGTAATTATTTCATTAGTGAGGAAAGAATTTAACTTTGCTAGACTCTTTATCTGATACCTATTTCACTCTGAGAGCTAAGTTTTCTTTATTACATTACAGGTTGTCCTCGCGAAATGTTACCATCTCTTTTGTAATCCGTGTATCCAAAAAATTGTAGAGACTCGTCACCGCAAATGCCCTGTCTGCTCTGCAAGCTTTGGAGCAAATGATGTGAAGGCCGTTTATATCTGATCAGAAACATGAGGATGTCTAGGCCTTTTCTTATGTCACTGTTGTGAAGCAAGATTGCCGTCCACTGATGGTCTGGGCATATATTTATGCAGGAAATAACATAAAATAGAAAAAAATTCTGGTGGTTGAAAGTTGATGGTCTGCATGGATTTGCTGGTGCTAGTCCAAAGGTTAATGATTTTGTTAATCTTTTGCTGGTGCTTGTCCAAGGTTGTTGATCTTTTTCATTTACCTTTCCTTTATTTTAAGTGGATGCACTTAAGTTCATATCTTTGGTTACTGAGTTCTATTGTTGATTTTCTTGTTATTAAGTCCCCATCCAATGCCTCAAATAGAGTTTGCTCACCCCATTGCCGCCCCCTCCGTCTCGTCTCCTTTTAATATATAGTTTCCCCCCCATAGTTACTGCCTGAATAGGTATGTAGGTCAAGTCTTATAAGAAAATTAGCTCCAGTCAGTACTAACATGTTCTACATTTACATTAGAGTTGAGTACACTTGTTGCAGAGACCTTTGTTCAGTACCCATTCAATTTCCTAGCAATTGCCTCAAAAGGTGCATATAATTTTTTTTAAAACCATGCTTTTGGTTGCTGGTTAGGAAGTAAATTCTTCATGCATTAAAACTAGCATAACTAATACCATCTTCTGTAGCATTTTAGTTGCTATGTATAGAATTTAGCACACCAACTAATTCATGTATAAATTATGGGTGGATTTATGCATTGTTTTATGCAAGGTAAAAGATGGAATAACTAAGTCTTGGTTTGTACATTACTAGTACCTACCATCCAAACGACCCCTTACTTCATTATGTTGTGGAATTCGTAGGGCTCAGTTAGTTTTGAGGGTGCATTGATGGATTGATTAAGGGCTCAGTTGTCATTTTTAGTACTGTTGATATTTTTGCTGTCCAACAGTGGTTGTGATTGAGTTTGTTTGTCTCCTCTTAGTTCAACTAGAAGGAAAATTTTAAATTTGGGTATCCTTTCGTTACTACCTTGTCGTGCACCTTTGTTAGTGCTTAGTTTGAATGAATAAGCTTGCACCGCGGTGATCAATACTTCACAATTATCATAAGTAGAGTGCATTTAACATGATGTACCACCTAAAAGTGGTAAAAATGCAAAGAAAATAATGTGTTAAGATCACATATAAATACACCTAACATCATATCCCTCTAGAAAAACTCTATTAAACTCGATTATGCCCTTCTTTTTATCTAGGCATAAATTTAGCATTTATAAATGAGTTGTATAAAGTCTTAATATAATTATTAAGTTAACTTATAATAATAGGTAACCATACGTAGCAAGGTTAATATGAAAATCTAAAAAAACGAAACTAAATATACTGACTTTTTTTTACGTTATCAATATAAATAACTTAAATCCTTTATAAATGGAAGGACATAAATATATCATCCACAAGTTCAGTGTCCCTTTTGTATTTCTCAATAGACAGTTTTCATCAACAAACCAACATATACCTAAAGAATTCATTTATCCCAAAGAAGACCTAATACAAGCACAAGAAGAGCTAAATGAGCCAATAATAGACCTAATTGGAGACATCAGTTCTGTGTCCATGCTTGTGAAAACAGCTTGCTTGAACCATGGATTCTTTCAAGTTATAAACCATGGAGTTGATTCTCAATTGATTAACATGGCTCATGCTCTTGTCAATCATTTCTTTAAGCTTCCATTAAAAGTAAAATTAAAGGTTCAAAAACAACATGGTAGTTTGTGGGGTTATTCAAGTTCCCATGCAGAGAGATTTACTTCAAGATTGCCATGGAAAGAAACATTATCCTTCAATTTTCATAAAAATAATGGCTCTAATCAGAGTGGCATTGTTGTTGATTTCTTTGAATCTTCACTTGGAAAAGAATTTGAACAAATGGGGTAAGTTTTCTTTGCACATTTTATGTTGAAATTAATGTGAGGATATGTATCTCATTTGCACTACTAGAAAATATGGAATCAGATAAAATTTCGTAGCTAGACAGTAAATTTTTTATGTTAATCTCATTTAGCTACGAATTAATGATGGAAAAAATTTCGTAGCTAAATATAAAAAAATTCTATACTAATCTCATTTAGCTATGAATTAGTGTCGAATTAGAAGAATATTCAATTAACTTCGAGATACTTAACATATTTAATTCCATGTTTTCTAGTAATGTATGGGATATCCAAAGTTTTTGTATTTGCTTAAGATTTTATTTTTACTACTTATTATGTATTTGTGTTTGAATTATATATTATCAGTATAGTGTGAACAATTTCTATATCATCATTGCAATTTTTAAAATTACCACATTATGTTTGCGATGATTCTAAATTACAACATGTTAATTTAGATCAATTTAATTTGATAATGTAAAGATTCTACTCACTATCCATATACAAAATTTTAGTATTTAACTATCATTTCATAAAAAAATTATACTCCATTTATTCATTTACATGAAAATAAAATACCGATTCAACCTATTACACTGTAGATGACCTAAAATATATCATGGAAGATGAACAAATAAATTGCCTCAAGGAACTCCAATATATGTTAAATAATATTTTATTAACTTGAAGGTACATATTTTCTCAGACTAGTTTCTCGTATGTCATCTAAAGTACTTGATATTATCTAGTAGAAACTAATTTACGTTTCAGGTATGTGAACAAAATTTCATATTGATAGTTGATAAGATTGGAATGATACACAAAAGATGTAAAGAGACTCTTAATAGTGTAAGTATTTTGGGAAAAAACGCACTGAATTGGTTTCATAAGTTGAAGGAAAAGCTAATCGACTTAATATATGTAAACCGATAATGTTAAGAATTTCTTACATGTCAATATGTTTTAAATAGCAAATAATCTGTCTTATTTTTTGAATTCGTTGATCCTACCTTTATAGTTTTGTCACTTGTGATTATCTTTTAAAGGACAATATATAGTATAATTTTTTTATGCTAATTACCACCCCCCTACAGATTGGTGTTTGAGAGATACTGCAAGGAAATGAAGAGGGTAGGACTTGTAATCATGGAGATACTTGGTAAGCCTTGGTGTAGAAAAATGTTACTACAAAGAATTTTTCAAAGATACAAGTTCTATAATGAGATGTAATTTCTATCCAACTTGTGAAGATCCTAATTTAGTCCTTGGAACTCCACCTCATTGTGATCCAAATTCATTGACAATTCTTCATCAAGATCAAGTTGGAGGATTGGAAGTCTTTGTTGATAACAAATGGAAGTCAGTCCAACCTAGGCATGATGCACTTGTCATCAATATTGGTGACACTTTTACGGTAAGTGCAAGGTTTATTTGTCATCTACTTCACAAACTTTGTTTTTTTATTTAAAGTATGATACGACAATCGAAATTAAATATCAATACAGCAACAACAACAATCCAGTGAAATCTCACCAAGTAGGGTCTGTAAAAGGTATAGAGTATACTTTTTTTTTTAAAATAAGCCTTCACCTTAGGTTGTGAGCCTTTGGTGTGGGGTTAGGATTGACCCCTACCATGTCGATATATAACAAAAAGTTACAAGAGGTTAGAGGGGACATGGACCTTACCTCTAACCTATCAGCGGAACCAATACTAAGAGTAACAGTAGCCTATACAAATCTTTTCATCCTAATCAAGTCATACTAACTTACAAAAAAGTTACTTTTTTCATATCTCCTCCTCATTGAAGGGTATAGAGTATACGCAAAGCTTACTACTACCTTGTGAAGGTAGAGAAGTTGTTTCTGAAAGACGACCCTCGGCTTTCTACTATACTATTTATGTTATCAACAATATCCAGATTATTAGAGTTTTTGTAAGAACTAGGGTCAGATAATTGCTCCAAATAATGTAAAAAACATGTCATGGCTACAATTTCTGATTTAATATCATATCAAATAAAAACAAGATTAGGGTTTGTTTGATAAAGACAACTCGTATGTACGTGACAACTTTATAAAGATAATTCTAAATTTAACTAGTCATTGTAAAAATAAATTGTACCTCCAAAATAGGGCTAGATAGAATGAAGACAAGAGGTTGTGGAAAACAACATGATATATAGGAACAAACTAGCGTGCTATAATCTAATGCTTGCAACTTCTCCTTTCATCTCTTAGGTATGTTTATGGTTTTATAGCCTGTTTGGCCAAGTCTCTACGAAGTTAAAAGTGTATGTATGTTTATCAAAATAAAATAAAGAGTCAATCAAATATATAGGTATATCTTAGTTTAACAATCATATATATATATATAGAGTGAGTAGTAGGAATTAAACCCTACTAGAAAATAAAAAGATCAGTGACGGATAAATCTGTAGCTAAACAACAAAAAATTTACGCTAATCTCATTTAGCTATGAATAATTAGTGATATATTATAACATAATTAAATTACCATCAAATTAGTCAGAGATTACTAACAAATTCCGTAACTAATTTCACATAGTATAACGTATACATATAAAACACTCAAATATGTAGTAGATAATACATGTAATATATAGTTACAAAAAATGAAACATATTGTGTTGTTTTAATTAAATTGCAGGCACTTTCAAATGGAATAGTTTGCACAGAGCAATAGTAAAGAGACAAGTTGAAAGGATATCTTTGGCTTTTTTCTTGTGTCCAAAGGAAGACAAAGTGGTAGTACCCCCACAACATCTTCTTGTCTCCAACTCAAGAATTTATCCTGACTTCACATGATCTGATTTGCTCTATTTTACGCAAAATCACTATAGATCTGATCATGCTACTCTACAAAACTTCACTCTTTGGTTCCTTTCTTCTAAGCAGACATAGCAAAAAACAAAAACATATTAAATGTATATCTACTTTTTGTCCCTTAGCTACTATATAATATAATATAATATGATTGTCGGCATATTATATTATATGAAACTTCTACTACTTTTATTTTGTTTAATATTGACATGTGATGAATTTAAATGAAGAGATGTGATTAGTCAAGAATTTATATAATTGATTCATTCTGTTATGACCCATTCTCGTGGAAGTCCATAGTTATGTGTGTCTGATATGAAAAAAAAAAAATGAAAAATGTTTTCTAGTTTTTTCATATTTGATTGGTTGAAATGTTTTTCAAATCAACTTATTTTTCTCAATTTAAAAAACATTTTCTTAAACTCCTTTGCAACCTCACAGCTCAACTTTTCACCCTAACTCAAGTCTCCAATGCCGAGTTTTGATACTAATTCGAGAAATGACTCATAATTCTCGATTTAGGACCTGACTCCCAATATCGATTCGAGACTCAACTCCCTCATTCGGATCGGGGTCGGATTCCAGTTTGGGTGTCGGGTTCTGATTCAGAAGTCTTGTCACAATTTGGATTTTGGATACCGGATCGAGAGTCAAGGTCACGTATCCGGGTTGGATCCTAAATTGGTCGTTGGGGTCGTGTCCAGGTTTGAATGTCGGGTCCCGAATCGAGAGTCTGGGTCAGGTTCTAGGTCGGGTCTCAGGGGATGAATCGTCAGGGTCGTGTTCCGATTCAGATCTAGGGGTCGAGTTTCGATTCAAATGTCGGGTTTCGAGTCGAGTATCGAGGTCGGACCCCAGATCACTCGTCGGGGTCGTGTTCCAGTTCAGGTGTCGTTGTGTCAAGGTCGGTCCCGAATCGGTTATCGAGGTTGGTTTCTGAACTAGAAACTATTTTCCTTTAAAAGTATTTTCTACCCTCTAGCAAAAATAAAAGATATTATCTGAAAAATATTTTTCATTCACCAACCAAACATGAGAAAATAAGTTAGTAATCAACTTATTTTCAAAGAAAATATTTTCTCATTCATACCAAACTCCTCCGTCCAACAATAGTTGTCCACTATATTATTTTGGAATGTCCAACAATACTTGTCCACTTTATGAAATCAATGAATAATTTTGCACTTAGTTCCTAATTTAACCTTATTATTAATTATAATCATTTCTTTATTACATTTGTCAAGACATTGTATTTATTATATTTAAAGGGTAATATTGTAAATTATCCTTTTATTTATAGTTTCTTAAGAAGTGTGTAAAATCAATAGTAGACAAGTATTATTGGACAAAGGGAGTAACTATTATGAATGTATATTTAATTTTGCACATTTTTTGTCAAATTTCCAACTCCGCCACTAAAGTTACGTCTAGGATTACATCAATTTTGTCGAGTTCACAACTGGAATTAATATTATAGTACTAGATGACATTTATATATGCATACAAAAAATAATAAGACATCAAATATGTACAGCTTACCACTTGATATGGTAGCATATATAGGACCACCTTAGGAGGAACTCCTTTGTTGTTTAGAGGATTGGAATTTTTATTAAAAGATTTAAAATGTAAAGAAGTAAACACACGAAAACGATAAAGAGATTTCAAACATACAATATACTTTGGGGGGAAATATTTACCTGCTTTAATTCATATTTGAGTGTGTTCTACAATTTAGCCACTACATGCACCTTTATAAGTATTCAATCTCACGCGCGGATATCTCATTCTCTTTAAAAAGATTTAAGTCCAGTACAACATAATCTATACTGATTCTATCACTCTTGACTTGTCCCCTCTAGGATATAACAGTCCAACAACGTCGTACAACTCAAACAACTTCGGATTAGTTGAAGAGTCCAAAGCTCCACAAACCTTCCTTTAACATATAAATATTCTCTTTTATATAGTGAATATAATTGAAGACTTAGAATATTATTCTTTGTCTCAACTCTTTCTTTCACTATACTAACTCAATATATACACAAGATAGCACTTTTCATCTTTTCTTACACTATTTCACTTCTCCACTTATGTACTAACATAAAGTAAGACTACACAATTTATAGATGAGGAGTTCTTCCTTACATTGAATACAAAGATAATGAATAGTAAATTGGATAAGTGAATGATTTGTAGGTTACAAAAATAAAGAGGTAGAATTAGGGGTGTGCATCGTCGGTTCGGTTCGATTTTATGTATTATCGGTTTGGTTTATCGGTTTTCAATTTTTAAATATGCTAACCTAATAAAAAACCAATAAGATATTCATTATCGGTTTTTGGTCATTATCGGTTTGGTTTACCCAATAAGAAAATGTCCATAAAATATTATATGACTTTTCACTTCTCTAAATGTTTTGATATAGTGAAACAAGAAAGATAATGAGAAATTGCATCAATAAGAGAAAATATAGTACGAATGATATAATTACATGTCACGTCCAAAACATAGTATGAAATTTTTGATGTTAATCAAATTAAAGACCTTTACAAACTTGCAAAAGCTACAATCTACAATTACAAACTAAAACTAAAATCAAATAGTCCAACAAGACTAAAACTAAAACTAAAATAAAAAATAGCTACAATTGCGAATCATTATTTTAGTCTTTAGATTTTGAGTAAACAGTAAAGACTAAAGCGGCCTAGTGTGAAGTGGATAGAGTACTGATAATATGATATAGTTATAGTGTCTAGTTATTTATTAAATTATTAATATTTAATATTTAGGAAGAGTAAAGTAGTAAATTATTACTGTCTTATTGGGTTATCGGTGTACCCAATAACCCAATAGTAAAAACCGAAACCGAACTAATAACCCAATAACTTTTTTTATAAACTCATTAAAAACCCAATAATATTTTTTCGGTTCGATTTATTGATCGATTTGATTTTTACACACCCCTAAATAGAATAATGGGTGAAATGAAGAGTTGGTAGTTATAAAAATTATTATAACTAATGACTACATTCTTCCACGAGAGTAAAGAGGCATAAATATCATCAATCAAAATAGGGTCCAAAGTGGATGTGCAATGGATGGAAAAGCAACAATTCAATATGAAATAACTTCAATATTATATTAAAATTAAAATATTACTCCAACACACTTCTTATACATCTTTATGTGTGTATAAATATTACTGTGAAAAAAAATCGACTATTAGGGTGTAAACTAAACATATGACCACGTGAGTTTGTAATATTTTGTGTTGAGTTGCATCTTTTCAATTTTTTAAAAAACTTAGTTGTATAGTACTTATTTTATAGCTAAGAGATGTCAATCGATTCTTGGATAACTCCACCATTGAAGAGAACTACATAAAAACCCCTTGAAAAACAAAACCAGAACTGAAAAAAAAATTATAATGCAATACTCGAATTTAATCTAAATTTTAATTAAATATTGAGTGAAAAATACAAAAAAAGAAATATAAAAACCCATAGATTCTCGAAGGGAATAGACATTTGACCAACCTCGAATACTCCAATGAAATGAGAAGAGGCCCTTCCATATGGAGCCAAAAACTAGCAGATATTACAGACAGAGTACGACTAGATCTAGTGCAGCTGCATGAAATGGATTTTAACTTATTATCTAGTGCAAACAACATAAATTTCACTAGTTTAGAAGCAAATTATCCCCTTCACGTAAGTTTTCAATATTACGGATCTTACTAAAATTTAGACTTTGGATCGCGTCAGATACATGTATCTCGAATACTTGGAATCAAAATTAGGTATGATTTATTTCATATACACTGAATCCAAGTAGATTCCCATGTATCTGACTCTCTCGCTAGCCTCTTCCCTATCTTGCTCGACTCTCTCCTTATGTATTTATATTTCAGAATAAATTTGATATATATCTAGTATCTGAGATACATGTATCTAGTATGATTCACATGTAAGTGTGATACATAGATTATCTCGCTCGCCTCTCTCCCTATTTCAATAAATTTGATATCAAAAATACATGTATCTAGCCTCTAGGTGTATCTAACTTGAAATTGAGTATGAAATTATAATTAGTGAGACAATATGTAATTATTTCAAACTATGTGGAGAATTAGTAAATATAATACGAATATTTGTATACTTAGATAGTTTTTCCTTATATTAAAAATATGTCAAATGCATTAAAATGCTCATTAATCTTGTGGTCTTGATCATGTCATATGAAAATTGAAATTTAAGAGTTGCTAAAAAGAGAACCATTCTCTTTGAAAACGATTTTTTTAAAGAAAAAAAGTCAAACAAATTACTCCCTCCGTTCCTATTTACTTGTCAAATATTTCCTGATTTAATTTCTCTTTTTACTTGTCATTTTTGACAAATCAAGAAAGGACAATTTTTTTCTTCCTATTATATCCTCAATTTATTAACATTGAATTAATGTTTTTAAAAAATATAGTGCGTAAATATATTTAAGACTCTATCAATTAATAGAGATAAAATAGTAAACTCACTATATCCATCATTGTTTTCTTAATAAATTTGTCTAGTTAAAATTTGACAAGAAAAAAGGGACATAGGGAGTAAAACAAAACGGATAATAACGTAACTTTTGAACTTTTTTCTCACTACACCATAATCTTTTTCTTTTTGGTAAGGAACTAAAAAAGAGCTAGAATGTCAAACTTAAAATTTAATCTATAACCTTAAAGGCTAAAATATACTTTTGAACTCCCTTTACCACTTATACTAGAACTAGTTTAGTGTACGTGCTTCACACTGATATAGCATGTATATAGTATACATGAAAACTCCCTTATTCGGTTATGGTTTCATATACTGATAGTTAGCCCTCCCAAACAGGATCAACTCTAAGGTTTCCAGACGATTTGCATAGCTTTTGAAAAATCATCAACCACTTACTACACTGAAACCACAATATAATTACAATTGTAACATGTCAACTTAACAAAAAGTAAAAATAAATAAAGAAATAATGGACACTTTTCTCTCCAAATGCTTACATAATCTTCTGCATTATTATCTGATTCATTGCAAATATTTGGCCTTGTAATCACTAACCCATATGTTATATATCACACTAATGAAACAGCACTATACAAGTGGAAAAATGAGGAGTTTTTAAGTGTAAAACAGGATCAGCTGAAGATAAATGTGCTGATTACAGAGATTGGCATGACACCTGATGCTCCCCAAAGCACAAGAAACTTCAGCTTCTAATCCTGGACAGTGGACACCATCACGCTTACGGCTTACCTATACAGTCTAAAGTCGAACTAAATCACAAAAAGCCCCAAAAATGATATATGCAAGCTCAAGAGGTAACTGCGCGATATTACACAATTCTTATACTGTTTGTGCTTGAAATAGAGTTTTATCATGTTAAATTGATATAAAAATAAAATAAAACTATACAGCAACCGCTGAAATGACTTCTGAAGAAAAAGCTTTTGCATCAATCGATGTGTTTCTTAACTAAAAGATATGCTATGTTTAGGCAAAAGGTAATAATACAACAATATGTGACAGCATCCTTAAGATTTCGATACTGAAAGTAGAGGTGAAAAACTCAAGAGTGTCGATGAATTTGCTTCTACAGTATTTTATGTTAACCAATGTATCAACTCTGTAGTACCTAAACTAGCATGAATGATACTTTTGACAGAGAAAGATCAGATTTTAAGGATTCATCTAACAGGTAAACACTGGTATGTTTGTGATTTATGAGACCAAGACAATCAGTGATCAGTCTTCAACCAATAAGGACTCGTCACGAATTGCAGGTCACCAGAAATGCACTCAATATGTAAAATTATGCAGTAAGAATGATCATTACACTATACTAAGGCATTTAGGATTGTAAATGAGAAAGTATGGGGTGATTCTAAATAGTAAAGAGACCGATCATCAATAGTCGGCAGTTTCACCGACTCTCTCACAGCACCAAAGAGAATAACTTGACACGTAAAAAGTTATTCTTCATGAATTTCAAGTTAGCAGAGTAGCAAACAAAATGGATACTTAGATAAAGCGAGTAAACTTTAAGATAGATTAGGCTATTTGTGATGGTTAAATGGATACTTACATCAAAGGAATAAACTTTCCAAAGGCTAGGCTATTTGGGGTGGTTAATGTTATATCTTAGAAGATATGGGCATAAAAAGAACAAATGTTGATTGTATGAAGTTCCATTCCACGATTATTTAAGAGTAGTGGAGGGGACTAGAACAAGCAATCAATATATACTTTTTTCTGTAAGGAACAGCCGGTGTATACAACAACTACGTATGAACCCTACACCTCAAAACCCAGTTTGTTACCCAAATTCTCGAAACATCTATTATTCAAATCTAGCTCACTATAACACCTTTTTACCCCAAGAGCACTCACGGTCTTTCACTAGGTTGTCAAATATTGAGTTCCCTAGATTTACTAGGAAGGATTTCTAAGCTTGGTGGTATAAGGTGGAACGAGTTTTCTCGATGAAGTTTGCCCCCATCTGAAGGTGATAGTGGTATCCTTACACTTCGATGATATTGCTCTCCAGTGGCATCAGACGTTCATGAGGAATAGATCACATCTTCCACCTCCTACTTGGGAGGAGTATATTTTTGCTTTGGTTGATCAGTTTGGGGGTTAAAATGATTATCCCATAAGTGAACTTGTTTCATGAAACAAACGGGGGGAGTGATTGAGTTTCAGGAATCCTTTGATAGAGCCATGACTAGGATTCTTATGGATCCTAACCATGCTATCAACATATTCTTAAAGGATTGAAGCCAGAATTTAGTGATGTTGTATGAATTCATAGACCTTATTCTTTTCCAGAATCAATATTCTTTAAGCAATCGAAGGACATGAAGAGTTCTTCATCATTTCCTAACTCCAATAATAACAAATCTACTACCTTTCTATGCTCAGGTTAAACCACTGACTACACCAACTATCATTTGTCCAAGCCTACTTAACTTACCTTGGATGACAAAATCAAGAGATAAGTAATACATAAAGGGTGGCTTTCGAAGGGTTGAAAAAGAAACCATAACCTTGTTGATGAAGATTGATGAGAGGAAATCACAACTAGATAAGAAGGGGCCTGGTAAGGCACAGTTTCTACCCCATAGAGCAGAGGAATTGGGAAAAACAAGTTGAAAAACCTAAAATTCAGCTTGAATGAAGAAGTGGAAGGAAATAGAAGTAGAGGGAGGAATCTCAGTTTAACTTTTAAATGAAAGTTAATCTGCTGACCTGGAATGTAAGAGGGTTGAACAACCAGAGCAAGAGAGAAATGGTGAAGAGTTTAATGCAAAAATGGAAGGCGGATGTCTACTGCTTTCAAGAAACAAAGATCAGGAAGTTGAAGTAATGGCTCAGCAATTATGGTCATGCCGATGGATGAGGTGTGCTTACCGGGAAGCTGAGGGTAGCTGTGGGGGGTTCTTATGATGTGGGACAGTAGATGCTGGAGTGGCACTCTAGTTGAATCTGGGCAATACTCCATTACCTATGAGTTTGTATCAACTCATAACTTCTATACCTGGTACCTCAATGGAGTGTATCAACTCAGAACCATCTGTGATGGTCCTTGGGTCACCTGTGGAGACTTTAATACCAACAGAACTATGGAAGAAAGAAGAGGACAAAATCTCTTTTGTTATGTCTGACTTCTCAACGTGGATACAAGAGATGGAATTACATGACCCCCATTTACATTGGTGGAATCTTTACTTGGTTTAGAGGCCTTAATCATCCAAGTGCAGCAAGGCTAGACAGATTCTTATTCTCTATGGAATGGGAAGAAAAAATCAAAATATCAAGCAAAAGCTGCTACCTAGAGTGCTCTCTGATCACTGCCCTATCATGTTAGAATGTGGAAACTAGGAGAAGAAAAGATCAAACTTCAAGTTTGAGAACTGGTGGCTCAAGGTGGAAGGCTTCACTGATCTGATTCAAGCATGGTGGAATGAATTCTTGGTGAAAGGATTCCCAGACTACAGACTAAATGTTAAACTAAGAATGCTCAAGGAAAAACTCAAGGAATGGCGCAAAGCAAATTTTGGAAAGCTGGTAAATAAGAACAGTTTACTTGAAGAATTGGTTGAAATTGATGAGTTACAGGGAGCAAGAGATTTGACTGAAGATGAATGATGGTAAGAGCCACCATAGTAGTGGAGTTGGAAGAGCCGGCAAAAAATGAAGAATCAAAGTGGAGACAAAAATCAAGAGTATTATGGCCGAAACAAGGGGATAACAACACAAGGTTTTTCAAAAAATGGCAACATCACATAGGAGGATCAACACCATTAGGCTGATAGGCAAAGGAGAAATTGTAGAAGATCCTGTAGAAATCAGAAACACTATGATTGATTGCTATAGGAAACTTTACACTAAACCTGAAAACTGGAGACCTAGATTTGACTTCCTGGACTGCCCAACTATAACTCAGGAGGATCAAATTTGGATGCAAAAACCTTTTACTGAGGTAGAGGTCCTGAAGTGCTTAAAACAGTGTAATGGAGATAAAGCTCCAGGCTAGGGGTGGGCGTTCGGTTCTTCGGTTCGGTTTTATCAAACTTCGGTTCGGTTCTTCGGTTTTCGGTTTTAGAAAAGTGTGCACCGTATATTAAACCAAACTAATTCGGTTCAGTTCGGTTCGGTTCGATTTTTTCTACTTCGGTTCGGTTTAATTCGGTGTTATTAAATCGGTTTTTCGGTGTGAATGAAAAATAAAATAAGGATAAAGTATAAGATACTTAGAAATTTAAAACTATGTTAAGGAATGATGCGTAACACTTATTGTGCTAACTAAAAGACTATATTTGTCTTTATCAAGAACATTGTGCCTCCAACTATTTCTCGAGAAAAACAAGTACGAAGACGGTTCCTTTACATAATGTAAATTGGTAGAAATATGTTTGAGTTTCTCTTGGAAACTATTGAATTGTACATTTGTTGTTACATTGATTTGTTCATGAATGATTTAATTGTTAGTTGAATTTTTAATTTTTATTTAAGAGAATGCCCATATATATATAAAAAGTTAAAAAATATTATTTTTAAAAAAATAAAAGTTCGGTTCTTCGGTGCACCGAAGTTTTGAGACCCTTACACCGAACCAAAGAATAGAACTTCCGAAAAAATAACACCGACACCGAACTGAAAAACCGAAAAACCGAAGTTTGGTTCGGTTCGGTTCGGTTTTTCGGTTTCCGGTATTTATGCCCACCCCTAGATGGCTTCACAATGAGCTTCTTCAGGTCATGCTGGGGAATATTAAAGGAAGATCTGATGTTGACGATTCATAACTTTCATCAAAAGGAAGTTTTTGAAAAATCTTTCAATGCCACTTTCAAAGCATTGATTCCTAAAAAAGCTGGAGTAGAGGAATTAATTTTTTTTAGACCTATTAGCTTATTAGGGAGAATATATAAGATTATTTTCAAACTGATCAGTAAGAAGTTGAAGACTGTAATGGGGGAAGCTGGTTGATGTACACCAAATGGATTTCCTAGAAGGAAGGCAAATTATAGATGTTTCACTTATTGCTAATGAATTGGTGGACTCCTGAGTTCAGCAAAAAAAGGCTGGAATCTTATGCAAGCTAGATATAGAAAAGGCATGTGACCATGTCAATTGGCCTTTTCTGCTAAAGATTTTGAAGAACATGGGATTTGGGAAGAAATGGCTTAATTGGATAAGATTCTGCATATCCACTGTTAAGTTTTCACTAATTATAAATAGAAATTCTGAAGGTTTCTTCCAATCTCAAAGGAACTGGGGGACCCCCTCTCACCCTTCCTATTCATTCTAGCCATGGAAGGCCTCAATCACATGATTAGGAGAGCAAATGTTAATGGATGGTTAATAGGTTTTAAAGCTCATGTGAAGGGGAATATGGATAATGAGCTGGGGGTTACTTACCTACTCTATGCAGATGACTCCTTGATTTTCTGTGAGGCTGAGGTGACACAAATCAGACATATCAGAGCATTCTTACTATCTTTAAAGGTATTTTTGGGTTCCATGTTAATTGGCAAAAGAGTTACCTCTACCCAGTTAACCAAGTAAGCAATATGGAGTTGCTAGCTAGCAACCTTGGTTGCCTAATAGCAATTCTACCTACAAAGTACCTGGTATGCCTTTTGGGAGAACAAAACAAGGACACAAGAGTGTGGAATGATGTACTGGAGAGATGTGATAGGAAGCTAGCAAGGTGGAATGGAAGAGCCAATACCTCTGTTTGGGAGGGAGATTGACCCTGGTCAAGTCAGTCCTAGATACACTCCCGTCCTATATGATGAGTCTTTTTCCTATCCCAAAGAGCATTGAGAGAAAGATCAACAAACTTAGAAGATCTTTTCTTTGGAATGGTAACAGAGAAAACAGAGGTTACAAGCTTGTCAGGTGGGACATTGGAACACCTAGCAAGAGGCAAAGGGGACTAGGTATAAAAAAGCTAAGCCTTCAGAATTCATGTCTTCTACATAAATGGTTGTGGAAATTCTGCACTGAAGAGTTGTCATTATGGAAGTGAGTCATCATTGACAAACATGAATTGCAAAGCCATTGGTCTACTGAGGAGGTTCTGGGAACATTTGGGTGTAGTGTATTGAAGACCATCAGAAGACTGGCCAGAGTTCAAAGGTAACATCTCACTTAAGGTGGGAAATGGCAGGAAAATTAAATTCTGGAATGATCTATGGATTGGGGAAGAATGTTTAGCAACATTATTGCCAGACCTATTTATGCTCAGCCAACAGAACAAGAACACAATCTTTTAGATGTGGATCCCTCAGGGATGGAATTTCTTGTTTAGAAAAGCCCTTAATGACAGGGAGATAGAGAGAATCATTACTCTGTTTCAGTTGCTAAATACCTTCCCAGGCACTTCCACTGCGTCTGATAAGACTATGTAGAGATAACAAAGGAAAGGAGTGTTCACAATGAAGTCTTGTTATTGGAGTAGCAATGCTGGTCAAACACAGAATAGAATTTGGCCTTGAAAGCTAATCTGGAAGATAAAAATACTTCTAAAGGTCTCATGTTTTGCTTGGTTGGTGTGTAGAAGGGCATGCTTAACACATGAAGTGCTTCAGAAAAAAGGAAGACAGATTTGCTCAAGGTGTTTTATGTGTGACCAAGAAGTTGAAGTCAATGGACACTTGTTCCTTCACTGCAAGGTAGCTGCTAACCTATGGAACATGTTTTTTTGCATCCTTGGTGTGTGCGGGGTAATTCCACAGACAACTAGGGGTCTACTTGACAGCTGGAAGGAGATAGGAAGAAGACACTCTGTTGAAGACTAGTGGGAGTTAATCCCAACTTGCATTTGGTGGACTTTATGGAAAGAAAGGAATGTTAAATGTTTTGACGATAAGAGTAACAACATTCAGAAGATTAGAATCAATAGTATTAGCCTTTTGTATTTTTGGTGTAAACTGGATATGATGGGGGATATAGAACTTTTTGTTGATTTCATAGGCAATTTGTAATCTCCCTAGGGGTAGTTTTTATATGCTCTGATGAAATAGTAAGTGACATATGCTCATCCTTATTTGATGATGAGAATTTTGTGAATACGCAATAACCCTTATCTAAAAAAAAAGGCGGAATGACCTGAGAGACCCTTATACTAGGCTACGTTTGTTAGTAGGACCCTCCTACTCATCACTTTGCCAACTAAACCCTTAAACCTATCCGAACACAACATTTTAAGCCCTTTTCTCATCCGGTCAATGCGCGTGTGAAATTCCACGTCATTTTTTAATGACACATAAGAAATTAAGTGTTAAAAAAATAAATTAATTTTTGGAAATTTTCAAATAGTCATCTTCTTCCTATTTGGTCACAAATTGAGCACTAAATTCACACCAAAAAGATAAAATTCTTCCTCGTTTAACTTGTAAAATCAACTACAAATTCACCAACACAAACCCAATAAACCCCAATCACAATTTTTAATTAGTTTTACAAATTCACAAGACCCATTTATTATTCTTCAAGTTCATCAATGGAGTTATAAAATTGTCAATATTCACCATCACTCTTCACATAATCCACATCTCCTCTTTGAAACCAACAAACAAAATAATGAGCTCAATATTTTTCAAACCTAAAAATTGAAAAATGTAGAAATGGCGGGGTTGGGGCCAAAACAAAGGGGTTAGGAATGAGGGTTAGGGGGACTGATTTGTATAAAAAAAATAGAAGAATGAAATGGAGAAGTGGAGAGAAGAGTTGTTGTGGTGAGTGAATTCAATTATGAAGAAAAAGGAGGGATGGAGAAAGAACAAAGTTGGGGGATGGGCGGAGGAGAGAGGGTTGTGGTGAAAAAGAAAGTTATAGGTGGGTATGGGGGGGGGGGGTTGAAGAAGATGTTTTTTT
Source organism: Solanum etuberosum (assembly GCA_029582245.1). Classification (NCBI taxonomy): domain Eukaryota; kingdom Viridiplantae; phylum Streptophyta; class Magnoliopsida; order Solanales; family Solanaceae; genus Solanum; species Solanum etuberosum. The sequence continues at coordinate 15,715 of JAJONR010005635.1, read as the reverse complement.
AAAAAAAAATGTTAAATTGATTTTTTTAAAATCTAAAATATTGTTTAACTCGCTTTCAAACGCGTGTAAATACGCATTTTTCCAACTCAGCAACATTAGTGTCACATAAGCTCGGACAGAAGAGTTTAAAATATTGTGTTCTAATGAGTTTAAGGATTCAGTTGGCAAAGTGATGAGTAAGAAGGTTCAACTGACAAATGGAGCCAAGTACAGGGGGGTCTCTCAAGTCATTCTATCAAAAAAAAAAACGTTTGAGCCTTGGTGAGTTGAGTGAAAAGAGAGTCAAGGAGTTATGTTATAAATGTGATGAGAAACATCAACCTGAACATGTGTGTAAGGCCAAGGCACAGTTATTCTTATTGGAATTGGAAGTGGAGGTAGTAGAAGAAGTAGTGGAGGAAGAAGAACAGATTGATTTGGAATGGATGGCAAAGGCACATGAAAATCTCTATTGATGCTCTTAATGGGACAAGTGGTTATACAACATGGAGGGTTGCTGGTTATTGCCAAAGAAGAACTTTCAATATCTTAATTGATATTGGCTCCACTCACAAGTCACAACTTCCTTGATAGTGCTTTAGTATCTAGGATGGGCCGGAAGGTGAACCCTTATCAGCTCCTTCATGCAAGCTTGGCAGATGGGAATCCAGTGCCAGTATCACGAATGTGCTAGGGACTAGAATGATTACTGCAATGCATTGTATTTAAACTTCACTTCCTCTTTTTACCCTTAGGTTCCCATGACGTGGTTTTGGGAGTGTAGCAGCTACGTGACTTAGGGGACATCTTGCTTGACTTTAAGAAGTTGACTATGTTGTTGAGCATCAAGGTAAACTGTTTTCACTAAAGGGTGTGGTATCTTAAATGAAGAGAAGAGAAAGGGTAAAGAAGAGAAGAGTGAGCAGGATCAAGGAAAAGAACCGGTAGTGGTATTGCAGGAATATGAGGAGGTATTCATGGAACTAAGAGAATTGCCTCCCTTCATAGGGAAATTTGATCAATCACATTGAAGGAAAGGTCCAACCCAATCAATACAAGGCCTGATACAACATAGTTTGTAACACATTTGCACATTTGCTTTTCTATTGGTGTTGGTAGGCAAGAAAGATGCCAGCTAAAGACTGTGAAAATTACAGGACTCTAAATCATATTACTATCACAGACAAATATCACATACTCATCATACAAGAGTTGTTGGATGAATTGGGATGTTAATATGTGTATTCAAAGATAGATCTCAGATTTGGGTATCACCATATTATAATGACACCACCTGATGTCCACAAAACTGACTTTAGGACACATTATGTATATTTAATCATGCCTTGTGACCTAACTAATGCTTTTTCTATCTTCCAGATCTTAATGAATCGTGTCTTCAAGGAGTAATTGAGGAAATTCATCTTAATCTTTTTTGATGACATATTGATCTTCAGTTAGAACTTGGAGGAGCATGTTAAGCATTTGAGGGTTACTTTCATGCCAAAAGATCTAAGAGTCATATTGCTGCGGCAAGCATTGAGTTAGGTCATTGCATCATCTTAGCTCAAAGAGGTTTCTACTAACCCTAAAAAAAGTCCAGATAGTTCAGTAACGGCCTATGCCTGCCAAGTGCCAACACCAAATAGTTGAGGGGATTCCTAGGGTTGGTCAGGTACTACAGGAGGTCCATGGAAGGATATAGACAGATTAACAAACCCCTAATTGATTTGCTGAAGAAAGGTGGATTCAATTGGGCTGACAGATCAGCAGCAACATCTTCGAAGAAGGATTTAACTTCAGCTTCAGTATTTACATTAACTGACTTTTCCTTGGTTTTCACTATGAAGATAGATGCATATGATGTAAATATTGGGACAGTACCAATGCAAAAAGGGCAAGCAATTGCTTATTTAAGCTAGCACATATCTTCTCAACACGAAGTTATGTATGTGTATGACAAAGAACTGCTAGCACTTATAATGGCTATGACAAAGCGGGGTCAGTAATTGGCAGCCAGAAACTTCACTGTCAACACTGATCAGAAGGGTCTGAAATTCCTATTAGAACTGAAATTGCACAAATGAAGCACAACTTAAATGGGTGAGTAAGTTGATGCAATATGATTTTGAGACTTGAGTATAAGAAGGGGAAGGAGAACAAAGCAAATGCCTTCTTTACATTGTCCACAATGAGGACAAATCTAATGCAGGCCATAATGGATAGCTGAAATTGAAATATAAAACTGGTCAAGTAATTCATAAGTTGGATGTCCTCAAGGAGGATATCAAAGGTTATGCCCTTGTCAGCAAGCAGGGAAAATGGAAATTTGGTAGTAGAGTCTACCTTATCTTTAAGGATGGAAATGTTGAAGTTGTGCATGACTCTAGTTGGTGGTCATTTTGGGATTCATCACACCTACAGGAAAGTGGTTGCTTTTTTTACTGGAAAGGTCTCAAAGATGATGTAGTGAACTATGTGGAGAAGTGTGATGTGTTTCAGAAAAGTAAATATGATCATTCTGCCTATCAGGGGTTATTACATCCTCTGCAGATTCCATTACTAGCTTGGAATAGCATTAGTAACAATTTCATTGAAGTGTTGCCTAAGTCAGAAGGAAAGTTAAATGGGTAGTGCTCGATAGATAAACTAAATATGCATACTTCCTAGCACTGTCACACCCTTATTCTGCTTGTTGTGGATATTGTCAGGCTATTCATTAAGCATATCTTCAAACTTCATGCGATGCATGAGCATATTGTAAGTGATAGGAATCTAATTCTCACTTGTAAACTATGGCAAGAAATATTTACCATACTTTAATTTCAAAAAAGAAATATTTACCATACAAGGAGTTACCCTGAAAAACATCCATTGCATATCACCCTCGGTCAGGTGTGCGGACACCTACTTAAAATATTAGTGCGCTGATTCACCTTCAGATTGGACACTCTATTTGAGTTTGCAGAATGATGGTATGATACCACCTTCCATACTTCCATCCAAACCACTCCTTAGGAAGATTTGTATGGACAACCCCTCCCCCCATTTACCTTATGTTCAAGGTGACTGGAGTGAGTGAAGTAGACAAAAGTTTTAACTTTCAATTTCCATGGAATTCAAATTGCAGTTGCTTAAGTTTCAATGCTTCATCTATCCAGATCTTAGCACAAAATGGTAGACCAAGCCAACTAGATAAGATCAGATAAGCAGTTTTCAAGGTGGAAGATCCGGTCTATCTTAAGATCCAACCATACAGAAAACTGATTTTGTCTAGCAAGCATTTCTCTAAACTTTCTTCCAAATACCATGACCCCTATCAAATTGTTCAGAAGATGGGAAATGCTGCTTATAAGCTCTCCTTACCAAAACAGTTACTATTACATCCTACCTTCTGTGTTTTTTATCAAACCCTATTGTGAAGTCCTAAATAAGATGGTACATTCTCCAATATCAGATTTATCCAGTCCTTACTTTCCTCAGTTTTCAGGTTTCTTGTTCAAGTTTAATTCAGTTATCTTGTTCAGCTTAATTCAGTTTTCTTGTTCAAGTTTACATCATATCCTTTTAAGCAAAGCACACAAAAGAGAATATTAGCAATTAAAGCATTGTGTGGTAAAACAACTTAATAACAACAAGTGAGATTTTAATAGCTCAGTTGATTGACTGCCTGAACTTTCAACTCATTAGTGAGGGTCAGTTAGCTAAAATTAGTTGTAAAGTTGCAGAATCTCAGACTAGAAAAGGTTTTACCACTGGGAAGCAGAAGATTGTGAGTCCATGTTGTTGTAGATTTGAGTAAACCGCCGCCGATTTTCAGGTTTCGGTTTAACGGGTTTCTTCCGCAAACCAAAGATTTCTTGTACCAAAGGAACATGAACCAGCACTAATTTCCAAGCTGAAAACCAACCTGCAAAATCTCAGATCAAATTCTTACTATTCTTATATATGACCCAAATTTCAGATTCTTACCATAAAAATACAGACCTAAGATAAGTAAGGAGAAGACGAAGACGATAGCAAGAAGGGGACGAAAGAGGAATAAACTGAGAAATTCCAACGATGATACGGAGGCATTCAGCTCATAGGAAGACGACTCCATGATTCAACTCAGGATGGAATTTTGTGGAATATTATGAGTTGATGAAGTAGGAAGTAAAGTAAAGTAGGCTTGACTAATTATTTTTTGTAAATAAATATGGCTTCATTTATTTTATTTTTGCAAAATTTAAAAATTATGTCCAAGTTTTAAGTTTTATAAAATTTAATTAAAATTATAAATTTGAAGTGGAAATTCTACCTTTGAGGTGAATTTTGGGATGTGTTACTGTGAATTGCGTGAAAGTAGGATACTCCAAATTCGGGGGGTCAAAGAATTTTAGAAAACGTTCTTGGTGGAAAAAAATGTGAATGAAGAAGTTGAAGTATTATTTAAAAAAGAATAAATAAATATAGATTTAAAATTAAAATTTGAAATTGTATGTCCAAACGACACCTTGATAATTCTTTATTTGAAGCGGGACAAATCTAATTTGGGAAAAGTGTTAAAAATGCCTTTAATGTATCCTAAATAGTTCAAAAATGCTCTGCTTCCATCTTTCGATTTAACAATGCCCTCAATATTTTTGTTAATGATTAAAATTGCCCTTTATTAACGGCCCAGTGATATGACCATGAATTTTCTTTATCCATTCCATAATATATGACCCACCTAATCTAGAAATTCATTTCAAAAGATTTGACCCGATTTGTGATCTACTCATCGTTTTTGGGTCTTTTGCTCTCATTAGTCCTAACTCTCTTCTTTCTTTCTACCTCCTTCAATTCATCTTCTTTCTCCATTTCTCTAGTTAATTTGAGGAAGAAAAAGAAGGAAGAACTACAATATTTGGACAATCAATTTCTTCTATAGATCAAGATTTGTCTAATTGATGCTTTTGCAGATGGCTGAACAATCAGTGGCTGATCTACAAACTTACGACATGGATTTCGATAAATATCGGACGAAGATTCTGCAAATTTTCTAGTTCTGTTGTATGCATGTTTTTGTATTCAATTTGTTTGGTATATATTAAAGAAGTTATCTTGAAACTTAAGTTGTTTAGAATTCAAATTCCTCATCAGAAACTCAATAAAAAAATAAAAATAGAGCAGTGAATGATTAGAATTTTAATAGATCATAAATCATTCTCCTTAAATCGGATTTGGGACCGGCTATGTTATAGTATCATTCAAACACAGTTAAAGTTAAAAATCTATCACTCATGTAGGTAATTGGGCTCGTCTTTGAAATATTGGTTTGGAAAATGTTTTTTTAGGATGAAAAATTTGTGAAAATCAAACGATGAAATATGATCTATTAATAAGGAGAGTCCTGTAGGATTGCAAAAGTTGAATACTGATGCAAAGCAACTTATATTGATGAGGATAAAAGAAAGTTGGAAGATGGGTTAGGTTAATATGAAAACGAGTATTTGGGTGGATTTGAGTTTTGTAGCTTAGATGGGTCGGGTGGTTGGGTTGGGTTTAAAATTTAGATGGACCAATAAGATGAAGTTATTTGTCTAATTAAATGACTCATCATCTGCCATGTCACTGGGTTGTTAATAAAAGAAATTTTAAACGTTAAAAAAATGTTGAAGGCATTTTTAAATTGAAAGGTGGAATAAGGACATTTTTGAATCATTTGGAATACGTTAAGGACATTTTTAACCCCTTTTCCATCTAATTTTGTAGTTGTATTGACAAATATGTGAAGGGTGTAGGGATTGGACACGTGACAATAAAATAAGGACTTGTTCCAATACTCACCCATCTATCGATCAAACTTTTGAAAATAAAATGAAAGTTATCATTTAGCGTCATTCTTTACTTTCAGGCCTCAACACACCAGGGTGTTACATCTCAAAAGTATCATAGAAAAAATAAGTATACATAACAATGATAACCCAAAATTCAAGGGACCATGAACTATCTTTTTAAAGAATTTGTGATCTACACGCCAACAACGATTAATAGTATCTAGAGTTAGGGAAGTTTGTTAGTTAAAACAAACATATATCTACCCCATTATTCTAGAACTGTAACTCATTCAAATTTTCATTGGAATACAATATTATTCTCTATTGTTCAATGCAACCATTTGATTATACAAGCATTTGTTCATCATTCAAGCAATTTATCGTATTGTTCCAAGAGATCAAATAAGAATCCTCTCTCTTTTCCTATTCATTTCCTCGATTACTATTATATGTCTCGCCTAGCTTCTTAATTATCATTCATTGCTTCGAACCTTAAATCAAAGATCTATAGATAATTAAATTAATTTTGTTGTTATAGATCTCTTTCAAATAAATTTAACTATTTTTTCTAATAATGAATTTTAGGCTAAACAATTGACACGCACTGTAGGGCCTTAATAATAATAATAATAATAATAATAATAATAATAATAATAATAATAATAATTTGTTTTAATTATTCATTGATTTTGTGTTTTCATAGAAATTATGGTTGACAAACAATGATTGGATACTTCTCTAGTGAATATTAAAACATATGATGTTGTTGAGCTTTCAAACCCTAATGAAATTTTCAACAAAAATAACCTTATGGACATATATATACGGAGGTTTGAGAACGACAGAGAATAAGAAAGTAACAGAAATTAGAGCTAATTTGTGGGCTTTGTAGTAGTCATATACCCCTTACGAATCATTGCATCATGGAGTTCCACGATTAAACCATGGAGCTAAGGGCGAAGGAATAACACAAGGAACTCTTGGCTTGGCAACATGCTATGAACACGAAACTAGACAATGTGTTGTTCTCTTTAGTCAATAATGCAAACAATTGATCACTCCTGCAGCCAAAGACAACTATGGTCAGACGCATACCAAACCTCACAACGTAAAGTTCTGGTGTAATATATATTTCTGAAAATTCTGGATAATTTAGAAACCTAGGAAACTCGGGGATTAAGATGGTGGTTCAAAGGACCATATATGGTACATCTCTCACTGAGCCGCGGAGCGTTATCATAAAATGAATACTAAATAGTTGTGAAAGCATGATTTAAAGTTTTGTTGTGAAATCAACTTTTGTTTATGAAATTTGCACAAAATTTCACCTTCAACTTCATATTATGATTTCAAATCTCAAACTCTACAAAAAGAATAAGATTTGAAATTTCAAATTGTGATTTCAATTTCTTAAAACATAAAATTTGATCCATATGCTTATATTTCATTAAAAAGGGACTCATAGTTTTAAATTTTACCACAAAAAAAGACTCATACTCGACGTGAAGAGATTTTCGTTTCACGTAAAGAATTTTGTAAAAGAAAAGCTAGTTATTACAATTGTTGATTTATTGGACCAGTTAATCTTTGTAAAATTATATGTGTGTAGACAACGAAGTTTTATTGATAAATCTTTATTAAATTTTGGATTAAATATTAAATTCATGATAAGTTGACCAAGTCAAATTATTGGTTAATAAAGTTGGACTAATATTTAAGTTAAAATTATATAACTTAAATAAAGTCTAAATTGCATTTGTGACAGTATGTTAAGTTGACTAGAGGTGCCCAACTCATGCTCTTCGAGCCCAAGGTCTTCTAAAATTACTTGAAGACCAAAATATCTCCAAAATCCTAGCTCAAGCCTATATAAAAATGTCTTCATAAGACAACAGAATAAAGAGAGAAATACATAAAGAAACTCTATTCCTTGGTAGTAATCCGCAAGTGTTCCGCATACAAACACCTAGTACATGAACAATCTACATGAAAACTATTGTCAGTTCAATTAAGCAATTAAGTAATACTAGAGTTATTATTACACAAACAAAGTGATTCAATTAAGAGAAAGTATGACTATCTTACGTGAGGTAGGGTAGGTAAAGACTAAAGTAATGGATTTTGATGGATTTGGACTTAGGGTTGTAATAGTTGGGCCTAAGAAAATGGTAAAGTTAAAGACTTAAGTTTATTAAAATTTAACAAAATATTTATATTTTATTTATGAATAATATATAAATATTTATAAAATTTATATACGTAATTTATCGGTTCGGTTTGATTATTTTTGTGGTTGTTTCTTTAGTAAAATCAAAACCAAACCAAACCAAATAGTGTCGATTTTCAAAATTTAAAACCAAACATAACTAAGTATCGATTTTTTAATCGATTTGATTCAGATTGCGGTTCGATTTGTTTTTTTAACTATAACCATGAACAACCCTACATGTGTCCATCCATACACACGAGTCCACTTCTGTATGGGGTGGATAAAAATAAAGTATGGTAAAAGATGAATAATACTAGGGGTGGACATAAGTATAAAAAAATTAAAGAATCAAATTTGATTTTTTCGATTCGATTTTGGTATTCTTTTTTCAAAAGTTTGATTCTTTGATTCAGTGTAAGTGTTTTGGTACTTTAATACAACGAAGAATCGAACTTTTATTATTTTTTTTTTTTAAAATCAAATAATAAAAGTCAAGTAGCAGCTAAACCATTTATAAACAAATCAAAGTAGCAGCAAATTCACAATTCAGATAGTTAACTTCAAATACTAATTTTCAAGAGAAAGTTAAACAAATTTTTGCTGATGTACGTTATGTAAAGGAATCCGCCTTGGTCCTTGTTTCCTCGAGCAGCTGTTGAAGGCACAATATTCTTCACAAAGATAAATATGGTCTTTTCAGCACAATACATGTTCCATGGTGAGACACATATCACTTAACATGAGTTTAACTATCTTATACTTTGCTCTGATCCCCTTTTTTTTCATTCATACCGAAAAATCGTTTTAAGAACACCGAATCAAACTAATTTGGTTCAATATTCAATGCATATTTTTTCAAAATAAAAAATCGAAAAATCGAATGAAAGTTTGAAAAGACCACAATTTCCTATCATTTTTAAGAACTTGTATTTTCAAAAAAAATTATTCAACCCATAGGAAAATTGAAATATTTCTTCCATACCCAACACCCCCTAATGAGCTTCATTTTCAGTCCTTTTCTATTGAACCCGAACGAAAGTTGAGAATCTTTACCAATACTGCTGATGGAGAACACAGTGCCGATTTCCACTACTGCTCCATCAAACTCTGGTACTGGCAATCACCGTTCACAGCCACGCTACTTGTACTGTAGCTGCTTCAGGCGCTGCTGTCGCTGTTTCTGCTGCTTCTATTCCTATCCATGATTCGTTGATCAGATTCTCTTGACTGCTTGTAAATATACGGTGTCTTTCAGTATATAAAAGTGTTGTACAGTTTTCGCTTTGTATTATACTTTTCACCCTTTTGTTGAATAAAAAATCAATTGATGATCTATACCTTTTGTTGGCTAAAGTGAATTAGTTTATGTGTAGTTGTAGAATTAGGAAACAGTTGATGATTTCTGTGTGCCCTTCGTATGCAGTGGCTAGTTTAATTGTTTTATGGGAAGTTAATTAGTGTCATGTGAAGGAAAATTGAGATGACAGATACATAATGAGTTAGTTGAATTTGTTGATAATCATATATTATGAACAAGTATGTGAACTTGGGCCTTTTTGGTGTGGCAACATGTTTTCCTTTGTGAAATTCATTTATGGTGTTTGGTTGCTGAAATTGTTGGAAATAATTTAATAAATAAGTGTGCGCAACATTTTCTACTTTCTTCCTTCTCCACTGAAAACTTGCTACTGTTGAGGCAAGTGATTTTCTTAGCAAAGCATTTTGCCGCGTAAAATATGAGCTTTTGGATTTTACTTACTTTGTACCAAACATGGCTTTGCTCCTTTTACCTGAAAAGGATGGATGCTGAAAATGAGAATTCAGGACTGGTGACTACTTGAGTTGTATGGTCTCATGTGCTTTTGGTTAAGAAATTTCCATACCCAATAAAATTATGCATCAAAAGATTTCTCTAACGGCTGGAATGTTTGGCTGTTTGTAAAAGTAAGTATGTGATTGCTATATACACACACTCAATACATTTCGTATGGTATAAGATTCACTGTCCTGAATAAATCCAAAATTTGTTTAATTAGACAAGTGATTCATTGTTTCTGGTTCAATAAGAGACAAATTGTCCCGAATTAGTTTTTTAAATGAGGAATCAAGCCATTACTTTGTAACTGCTTTATATATGTGAAGAATTTCTTGCCTGCATTGGCGACATGCAAGTGGAGAGCATCATTAAATAGAAGAAAAATAAAGTGTCCAATAATTATGTGAAGGTTCAGAGCAGTTATGTGACTTCAGAAAAAAGTGTTGATGTAAGTAGTGTGGATACAAGCACACATCAGAAGTTATGTTGAAGATAGAAGATGGATGGCATGCATACATGACCTAGAAGGCATCTATTAGCTGCTGAGGTATGTGGTACTGTTCCCAGTAGCTATATGCAATTGTAAAGATTGATATATGTGTGGGTGAAATCCTATTTCATTGCTATATCAGCTGAAATGGAACAGTAAGGCTTATCCAATCACTTTGGTTTGAGAAAAAGATGTGATTTACTGTCTAATTAGAGCTACCAATCTGAGAGTTTTCAGGACTTCAACTTGTCAAGCCGTAAGTTCACTTCTTAGCTCACATTAATCTATCAATCTCAAAGAAGTTGTCCCTTTCATAGTGTCCACATGTGGGAGAAGGGTGGCGAAAGAGCATTCTGTCTATGACTGGAACGATTTAAAACAAAATAGTTGATTGCTTTACTTTATAGGAAGGACATAGTGTTTGATGCATCTATGTTGTGGACATATTTTGGTGTGAATATATGTACAATGAGATTAAAGCAAGGATAAAAAGCACTTTTTCTATAGTAACAGAAAGAACAAGGGTAGAAATTAATGTTGAAGTTCTAGCAAAAGAAATGGTAAATATTCAGAACTTTAACAAGAAAAGCCCAAAACTAATGTTTCGTCATGAAAAGGCCAACAAATCACTGTTACAACCATATTGGCCAGAATATGTCCTCCTTGAGTAGTAAAGGGCCAAAGTCACTGCTTCTGGAAAGCTATGTTCAGAACAGAAGGGCAAATAGAGCTGCACTCAGTAAAGCTGATCCCAGAGAATTCAGTGGCAGAACTAGGATTCACTAAGGGTGTTCAAAATATGAAGCAGTAAACACATGAAGAAGCCAAAGTGGGGGACAACATCTACTATATATACATAAAAAATAATTTTAATCATGTATAAATAGTGTAATTTTCCGTTGAACATATGTGTCCAACCTTGATGAACATTGTATGCTTATAGATGATAATAAGAAAATTTCATTAGAAACTCCTATAGTAAGCAGCTTAGAATCTTAGTTCGCTAGGTATCTCGTTTCTCCCATGCAGCATAAACAGACCTCATGACAGTATTTTCGGGACTATATTTAAATGTTACACAATCTAATGCCTTTATTTAAAAGTGACCTCTGATGCTGCCTTCTTAATGTGCTAAAAGCCTGTTTATACCAGCATACTATGATGCTGTCTGATGTATACAAAATCTTACCTTACCAAAAGAAAGGTGCTAAAAGCCAAAATGCTCTTCTAGTGTTGAACTATCCAATTAGTCACCATTTGACATCTTTAAAGGAGGACTTCCACTAGTGTGTGCATTAAATCAATTTTGTTGAATTGCTTATTCTTTGCTGTTGGTTGAAACTGAAATATTTGTACAATTAATTGAATTGGGCAGAATTTATGATGTTTTATATGCTTTCCAGAAACTGTGGACAAGTAGAAATTTTCAAGAGAGCATTTCCCTTTCATTGCACTCTCATTAATGTTTTTTTCCCACGGATCTTTAGGGTGGGATTTTAAAATGGATATGAGGTCAATTACTTGAGAATGGGAAGTAGCGCCGCAACTCTAGACCAAATGAATGGCAAGTGCGTAAGCACAAGTTTTTTGTCTTTCCTTTCCAAAACAACAAATCAAAATTTGAGTCTGTCTGAAGGTGAATGAATCTCGGGGAGAGGCACGAACTTAAGGCGCTACTTAAGCTTAGTCATAGTTGTTCCGGTCCTAGCTGTCTCTAGATCTAGGAAGTCAATCTAATCTCTCTTTTCTGCCTTGGTCAAAGTTGGTTGAAGGTGTGCTCATTCCCCGAGAAAGGAAATGGCGTGTCCAACAGAGTGCTGGGTCTGCTTTGTTTTCTTTTTCCCTCTGTTGTTTCTTTAAATAACAGTGGTATCCATGCCTTGGACATGCCTTACCAATCCACGGTGCTTACTACCACCCACCAACACATGTATTGATATTTCACTTTTCCCATTAAGATTGAGACGTCTGAACCTGAATGCACATCTGAATATTAAGATGTGCATCGACGATTTAGATTTCTGAATCTGAATACACATCTCAATATTAAGATGTTCTATGAAGATCTGAATACGAAATAATTAAGACGGTTTGTTTTCTCAACATCTGAAAAAATAAAAAACTTGTCTTTATCAAAAAAATATTTAATATAAATGTAAATAAAATACTAAATTGATCTAATACTATATTAATAAAACATTTTAAAAAAATCAGGACAGTTGGAGGTGATGATGAACAATGGTGATTGTGGGTGCTGATTGGGGATTGTCTTGGGTGATGGTAGCGCTTTAGGTAGCAACTAGTGGTAATGGTGGCTGACAATAGTGATTATTAATGATTGTTGATTGAGATACTTAGTTATGAAAATTAATAATTGTGGTGGATTATAGTGATAGCTAATGGTGATTGTGAACAATGACGGTGATTGGCGATATATAGTGGTGGCTTGTTGTGGTGAATGTCGTTAGTGCTTGGTGATTGGTGGTGATGATTGTGAACGATGACTTATGGTGGTAGTGGTAGGTGATGGTATTTGATAATAGTGGGTTACGGCAGTTAGCGGTGAAAAAGGTTGGAGTGGTGATGAGCTGCATACCATCTTTGTAGAAACTTTTGAATATACATTTTAGCAATATTAGACTTTGTTATAGGTTTTAATCATTCAAATCTATTTAGACTCACTGAGTGGATGTAAAAAAGGTATAAACAACAAACTTTCTAAAAAAACTATATTTCTTTCTCAAATTTATTTTATAAAACAAACGCATTTAGTGATTAAAATCTGGATGATTAAGATTCAGATATAAAAAACAAACTTAATGGCTGAGATCTGAATGATTAATATTAATACCTTTGTTAAGTGCAAACAAATGAGGCGAGTAACTCTGTCTAATAAGATTTGTTAGGTAGATGAGAACAATTCACCCATTGTTGCATGTGTTGGTATTTGAATCTTGGTTCCCACTTCCCACAATTGTCACTCCAGTTCTTTGGCGGTTAGTCACCCCCTTGGGGTCCGATAGAAAATTGGGCCTTACATTGCACAAATTGCAATGTTCTTAACTATTTGTGACAGAATTCCTTCCTTTTATTCTTTCCCCTATATAATGCTTTGTATTAGATTTCTCAAGTTCCTTTCTCTTTGTGATTTCATTTGTTGTGATAAAAAAATGTTTGGAAGACGAGGGGAAGACAGTTTTTCTACACCCCTCTGTTTTGTAATCATTTTTTCACGAATTTGAAATGGATTCAGTGTGGTATTTTCATTATATCATTGCTTTCCTGAATAAGAAACTAGCTCAGTAGGTTGTAATAGTTAACACTGCTCTATACTCATAATACTTGTAATTTGGTAAGGTGTTTTCAAATATCTTCACACTAGATTAAAGCAACATAGTGTGGGTGCTCCTTTTTCTGTCTTTCATTTGCACTTGCTTTTAACTTTGACTTTACTTTCATTATTTTTTAAAATGCATCTTTCTACTAGGCTCCTCTATATCTATCTTCGAAGACCAGATTAGAGAATTATTGTAGAGAACACTGATGACCAACCACCTCTCAAGGCACTCTCCAAATCCAACAGAAAATCTTTATATGCATGTTGCACATGTCCATATCAGAGTTCAATTCCTCCCTTCTGGTCTTCTGTGCAATTTTTTGAACTTTACTGTTCATTGTCCTGATATATCTTCCTGCTGTTGTCATTGTCTATTTGCATGCGCACCTTTCAACAACATACCTAGTGTAGTTCCACAAAGTGGGGTCTGGATTTGGATGCGAACCTTTATTGGGTGAAATTCTGTACTAAATTTTGTAGGCTTCATTCTTTGGTGTTACAAGGTTGGAAAGTGCTGTCATTGCTTCGTAAGTTTCTTTGTTCTCTGTCATTTCAAAGGATGATTATTCCATGGCTCTCTGGTGAAAAACCACTAAGAGGGTTTCAACCTACCAACCATTTTCTACTTTCTCTGTATGACAAATTATTCTATAGAGAATTTAACAACGTTAAATTTGATGAAAATTTTCTCAAAACTTTCTAAATTTAGTAGAATGCTCGTTTTTTTCAAAAGAATGGAAGTTGTCAGTATGCGATGTTAAGAGTTAGAATATTTAAAGTATTAGGTCTATGTTAGAATATACTTGTCTTATGTTAAACACCTATGAATTGATATACCCTGTATTCATCAAATTGCCAAGCCTTTAATATATCTCTACCACCTAAGCTTAAAGGCAAGTTCTACATAGTGGTGGTTAGACCGATTTTGTTGAATGGGATGGAGTGTTGGCCAATCAAGAACTCCCAAGTTCAACAGGTGCATGTTGCGGAAATGAGGATGCTTAGATGGATGTGTGGGTATACTAGGAGCGATAAGATTAAGAATGAGGATATCCGAGCAAAGGTGGTAGTGGCCTTAGTGGTGGACAAGATGAGCGAAGCGAGGATGAGATGGTTTGTGCATGTGAAGAGGAGATGCGCAAATGCTTTAGTGAGGAGGTGCGAGAGGTTGCATATAGTGGGTGCGAGGAGAGGTAGAGGTAGGCTGAAAAAGTATTGGGGAGAGGTTATTAGACAGGACATGGCACAATTCCAGCTTACTGAGGACATGACCTTAGATAGGAGGGTGTGGAGGTCGCAGATTACGGTAGAAGGTTAACAGGTAGTGGAGTGTTCTATGTAAGTTGGACATAGAAAAGGCCTATGATCACCTCAACTGGGACTTTATGTGGTATACACTAGAGAGGATAGGCTTTAGAAATAGGTGGATAAATTGGTTGAAGTACTGTGTGAGAACAGTCAAATTCTCAGTTCTAATAAATGGTACCCCATCTGGTTTCTTTCCCTCTGAAAGAGGATTAAGACAAGGGGATCCCCTCTCCCACTTCCTTTTTATCCTAGCTATGGGAGGACTAAGTGACATGTTGAAAACAGCACAATCAAACAACACGATCAGAGGTTTCTGGACGAATGATAGTGACACCAGGGGTTTATCTATCTCCCATTTGCAGTATGCTGATGACACCCTAGTGTTTTGTGGTGCAGAGGAAGATCAACTAAAACATCTAAGAAACATATTTATATTGTTTGAAGCTGTCTCTGGACTACATATAAACTGGAGCAAAAGTTTTGTCTACCCAGTGAATGAAGTCCCAGAAATCAACAGATTGGCTGACATCTTAGGAGATAAAGTGGGAGAAATGCCTACCACTTACCTAGGGATGCCTCTAGGTGCAAACAGTAAGTCAAAGAACATATGGAATGCAATGGTGGAGAAGTGTGAAAAAAAACTGGCAAATTGGAGAAGTCAATACCTATCATTGGGTGGAAGATTGACACTAATTAATAGTGTGCTTGATGCTATGCCAACCTACATGATGTCTTTATTCCCTATGCCAGGTTGTGTTTTAAAGAAGTTAGAATC
>JAJONR010005634.1:0-40893 GCA_029582245.1 Solanum etuberosum | reverse complement strand
TAAGGTACGTCTAAACATCATGAAATCATCCATAAACATGAGATCATGAGCCTTGAATCCATACTTCAATTCAAGGAAAGTTAAGAGTCAAGTCAAGATGAGTTCAAAGAGTTTTCCAAAGTCTTTCACAAATGTTTTAACTTTGTTTTAAGACTTGAGTTTTGAGTTGAGCAAAGAGTAAAGAGTTAAGTTCATTTATTTGAAATGTATACGGGAACTAAGTATTCCCAAGAGTTAAAAATGTTTTCACATTTGATCAAGAAAGGGAAACACCGATTTCCAAGAGAGCTTTTAAGCTAAGATT
Source organism: Solanum etuberosum (assembly GCA_029582245.1). Classification (NCBI taxonomy): domain Eukaryota; kingdom Viridiplantae; phylum Streptophyta; class Magnoliopsida; order Solanales; family Solanaceae; genus Solanum; species Solanum etuberosum. Next base: position 40,589 of record JAJONR010005634.1, on the reverse strand, counting down.
TGAGTAATTATCTCAAACCAAAGAAAGAGTTTTGTTTTTAAAACATATGAGCTGAGTATATTTTGGGAGTAGTATTGAGAACCGATATGGGGACGTGAGTTCATAATAACTCAAGTCTCCATAAACCATGTAGCCATCATGGGTAGAAAGGATCATACTTTTTAGATGATTCCTTAGTGTTTTTTAGCATAGACTAGTGGATCCACTTAGTTAAGGCGTTCTATATGACGGCAAAGTATAGGACAGTTCTGGCAGCGTGGGCAAGACGCTATATCATCACTTAGGCTCATAATGGTGGTTGTAGGTTAGAGAAACTCCCACAGTATTATATTACTTTATATGTAATTGAGTTGTTATTGTATTTCTTTAAATACATCGAGTTACCACTTATTTCTTTAAATGCTTTGTATAAACTGCACCTTTATTGTTGTTTTTACTTTGCATTTGAGTTGAGTTATTCATGAGTTGAGTAAAGCCAAGGTAAGTGTTCCTTTCAGATTCCTTTCAAGCTTATGTTATGTGTAGTTTTCCCCTCGCATATTCATACATTCAATGTACTGATGCCATTTGGCCTGCATCATTTTATGATGCAGACACAGCTAACCAGGATCAGGATCCAGTGCCTCGTTGATCCAGTTGAGCACTCAGAGTCAGTTGGTGAGCCTCCTTGCTTTCCAGAGGACTCATTTTACGTTGCTTTCTAGTTTTTCAGTTGTTAGGATGATCGGGGGTCTTGTCCCGCCATCCCTCATTGTTTAGAGGCTTCATAGACTGATAGCTATAGTTTCTTTAGTCTTGTATTTCAGATGTTATGCTATGAGACTGGAGAAGCCATTTTGGCTAGTGTGAATGTCTCCATAAAGACATTCTAAGTTTAATTCGTAAGTTCCTTATTTGAGACTATTTCTTATGTTTAAGTCTTCCGTTAAGTAAGTAAGTCAGGCCAAGGGTTCGCTTGGGGCCAACAATGGTTCTCGAGTGTCAGCCACGTCCGGGGTGTAGGCTCGGGGTGTGACATTTAAACTTTATTATCATTATTCATATTCAGATTTATTTCAGACTTTTGTATGAGATATATTTAATTGATTTTAAATGTTTATTTTATAAGGCTTCTGCATGTATGTTTAGTCTTCCGCTCAGTAGTCAGCCAGGCCAAAGGTTCACTTGGAACCAACAATGGTTTCTGAGTGCTGGCCACGTCCGTGGTGTAGGATCGAGGTGTGACAATCTATATAGGGTAAAACTGATCAAGCTCGATGAGTAGACGAGTTAGAAAGTGACATATGGCAAAAGCGATAGGTTAGGCGTGACTAAGAAATTGACACCACAATGTGAGCCCACCTAGCTCCGAAGATGCATCATCAGATATGACACACAAATCAGATAAGGTAAATTTGAAGTTCAACCATTATAAGAAAATTCAGGATTAGTGAGTAGCAATAATGAGTATTAATAGGTTTCATGAGGCTTGATGCGCAAATTTTGTTCTCGTCTAATTTTCATTCACTTATAGCAATTTACTTGGCTTATGCTTTGGAAATTCATGCTCTCAAGTTATATTTCATAAACAAGTTGGTTTATGTTAATTTACTTGCTTGATCATAACAATTCACGTGTACAAATTGCAATTTATCCATCCCTGGACGGACAACTTGTGCATATTTTCTACAATATCTTTTATCTAATAAGTGGGGAAATGAGTTAGAGGTGTAGAAATCATTACCCAAAAGTCAAATCATTGAAAAAGCACTTTGATTTTCTCTAACTTTCTCTATTTCAGCACTTTGAATTTATAGGGAAAAACGATGAAGGTAACTTTACAATATTTTTTTTCAAGATTTGTAATATAAAGGTAAGAAGAATTCTCATGGATAGTGATTGAGTGTCTTCATCTTTTTTGAACTGTTTTTCAAGGATGTATTAGAGTTAACTTAATCTATTTGAGTTATTTCTATTTAGAAAGCACCATAACTCTTCCCCCTATACAAATTACATACAAAAGTAGGGGATATATGTGCGTTGCATGTTTCCAAAACTAGTATGCATAAATGTACACACTATCTCATCTAAGGGGATTTTAACAGGAAATATTGTAATTCATAGGTGATGACATCACCTCACAATTTTATCTACATTGCAAAACGTAAATAGTTCTACATGTTTGCAATTGTCCATCAAAAGTTGAGTTTATACAAATTTTCCAACGATGCTTTTACGGTAAAAATATGACATCGTACGGTAGATATAAGTATGAGGTAATATTGTCCACCAAGGGTAGGACAGAGGGAAGATTCAACCGGTAGTTCCAAATCAATCTATAGATACTACCTACAAAAGGAATTCAAGCATTGAAGACGCTTTTTCAACATTTTGACACGACAATCTCAACATACTACATTCAACTGAAATCATTTCCATCATAAATGTTCAATACTAATTCCTCAACCAACTAAACTTGAGGCATGTCTAAGTTGCTTCCGTTCACTTATTCTTACTCTGTCTAGAGGCAGGATGCTCGAAACAAGAGATAAAATGTCCATATTAGAAAAAGTACAATTTGCACGTTATTTAGAAACGAAGATAAGAGTAATTTGCAGTCTTGCTGATCATGTCAATGTTACTGTCAAAGTGAAGAATATTTGTTTATCACTTGATAGAAGGAAAACACCAAAACAAGTTCAACACAAAATATACAATCATTTAGTAGCAGTATGGGAAAAAATCACATACTATGTGTGGATTTAAGAAGCTAGATTTTATTTTATTTGATAATCTAGAAATCCCCATGGTTGATAGGACGAACAATTGGTCCTTCCTCCCTACATAAATACCATGCATTTGTCTTGGCTATGGTAACTTTTTCATAATATCACAATAGATAGTTGATAGCATGACGAATAAATCAACACTTGAAATGCATTGAACAATGGTTTTCATCTTTCCCTCGGTGAAACACAACTGTACCTAAAGATTTTAACAGTTAATATTCGAAATATAGAACAGAATATTTATGAGCAGTAACAGTACAAATCCACGTCCAACATATTATGCTATGTCCATTTGTGGCTGTGCCACCATTTCTGCTAATATTACACATAGAATTAAGTAGGGCTGAATGTCAGTGCATTAACCCGCTCAAAGTATCTTCCAAGGATGCACGAGTGTCCTGAAAAAATGAGCTTCCTACATGGTGGTGGCCATTGTTGCTAAGCTATCAACTTGTCTGTTATGTTCTCCGTAGATATGAATCACCTTTGGAATACTCAGCCTCCGGAAGAGGCACCTGCAATCATCCAAAATTGAAGAGTTGTGCACATGGTTGTAAATTATGCAAAAAAGTTATAGTCAATCCATGTAAGGGAGCAAGTAATTCAGCTTAGAAAACACTTTTGCTGGGGTGGTTCCTATGTAACAGATGGGAATTTCAGAGTGTCTTTGCTTGGTTGTACCTGCAAGCATCCAATATTCACATATAACAACCGGTAACGAAGTAGAGGTTCACTTGAAACGACATAAGATGAGGCTTTTCATCTCACTTGATGATACATAACCATTGTACCTAGTTCTGAGTTCAACTTACATACAATTTACCACTCTACTTAGGAACAAGATAAGAACAAATTATATATATATCAAAGCCCCGGAGCATGATAATTTTGTTTATATATATAGTTACATTGAAGAAAAATAAAATTAAAAGAAGAATGACTAACAAGATCCCAAAATTGTTGCATCAGTTTCCCTTCCGGTAGAAAAAGGAGACACTAGGCTTTCAACGTAAATTTCCACGTAGCAGCAGTAATTTTCAGAGTTATTAAAGTCAATAGCGGCAAGACGGAGTGAATCATCCTTTGGATTGTATATCATGATATTAGTTGATGCAAAACCAACCACAATTTCACCTTTATTTGACATGAAAAATGGAAGAACGTACGAAAATAGGGAATAATCATACTTGATGGTTAATATCTTCGTCCAAGATTTTTTCATAACCCAAATAGACACGCATTTTCCCCAATTATTAACATAGCCACAAAGATCACTAATATATAGTCCCAATTGCAAATCGTACTTTCCTTCTCCGTAAGGTGGTTGCTCCATCTTTTCCAAATTCTCATCGACCAAATCAATATAAAATATGTTAGGATCACTAGAGTCATCATTAACCCAATAAATCTTCCCATTAACAAACTTACCTGAATTTTCTATAAAATTCCCTTTCTGATCAAGACAATGAATGTTTCTCCAAGAATCACTCTTTAGACTATATATATGGACCTCAGTATCATACGGATATTGTACACTATAGTAAGTACATGCCACTACTTTATAATCATCACAAAATTTATCATATCCAAAACCATATATGACATAAATAACATCCCTCGAATTAGTTGTACGATGGGGTAGTTTCTTGTACTTTCTAATGGATGGATTCCATAGAGACAAATTGTTTGACCAATTAACAAAAAATAATCCATTGACATGATTTATAGAATGAATATGTTGTTGCGGTTTTTTCATGGGAAAATTAAAGTAAGATGCCTCTGTCGCATCAGACTCATAAAGTACAGACCTAAGAGACCAATCCTGAAGATTATAATCATCAAAATGACACCACATGAGCCTATGCTGAGTGTTGTCCTTGTTATTAGCTGATAAGTTAAGATGAGACTTGATAAACTCGGGACTAGATATCAAATCAAGCCAAGATTTTGAAACAGACGTGAATTTTAAGAGGGATTTCATCGGAAGCCTAGAGAGGATTTTCGTGATGAGCTCTGATGGAAGAGTAGGGATTCTCAAGATTGATTCTTTCATTGGAATTGATGAAAATCGAGAGAATGAAATTTATTGGTTGCAAATATTTTGAGAGTTTTACTTCTGCATTAAATACAAGAATTTTACTGCGATTGTGGTAACTGTAGAAGTCACAAAAGTCTTCTTTATATTTATTTTGAGAATTGAGAGTTCCTTACAGTAATGAAAACCCTAATATTTATGGGAGCCGTCTATATTTATTTCCCACATTCATTTATTTCTCTACTAGTTACTTCTAAATTCAATAGACTAAAATAAAAATGATAATTAAAGAAAATACTTAATATAGTTACTAGGGGTAATGTGGTAAAATCACAACTCATCCAGAAGAAAAAAATCACATCTTAAAACCCAACAACAGCTTCTAGATTCAATCAACAAAGTTGATAGAATAAACTTGAATGCAGTGATCTCCCTGTTCATTATTGCATCTGTTGTTGTATCTGCAAAACTCGAGTTGGATTCATCGAGGATTTTGTTTAGCCTTGTATGGATATTCTCATCCTCTCTGCTTTCATTTTTCCAGAAACTTAGTAACAGTCTGAATTTTGTATACTTAATTTTTATGTCTTTGTACATCTTGTAGGAGCCAAACATTCAGGAAGGTCTCTTTATTGGCGCGTAAGTCTCATATATATATTTGGAAATTGAGTTTTACAGATGATTACGCGGTCTGTATATGCATATGCAGGTTTAATGTTCATGCACCACATGACGATATATATATATATATCATCAAGTTGTAGATGATCGTATCCTAGTCGATGCTTATTGTGGCCAATGTGGAGTGGTGCTCGGGATAAAAATTGTAAGAAAATAATATTTGATTTTCATGAACAAGAAGATTTTGTTCTATTTTTTCAAAATAAAGAATCTGTGATTTCTCCAGATTGCAGCCATCAGACAGAACAGACAATATAAAGTAGGAACAAACTATGACTTGTGATGAAATTTTAAGTTTCTAATTTACAAATTTGTAATTAAATTGAGACTTTTATGACTTGTAAGATGTTGATATATATGAGTATTTTGTGGTAGGGATATGCTGATTTACTGGAATGATGTAACGTTGCTTCAGCATAATTACGAGGAACAAGTTGGAGGCGCGAATGAACAAAATGTTGAGCAAGATTGGGGCATCAATGAGTAAGACGTAGACGCTAATGATCAAGATGTAGGTGCTAATGAACAAGATGGAGGCGCTAATGATCAAGATTTAGGCACTAATGATCAAGATTTAGGCACTAATGAGCAAAATGTTGTTCAAGATGAGGACGCTAATTTAGGCGCTAATGCGCAAAATGTTGTTCAAGATGAGGGCGCTAATTAAAAGAATGATGTTGAAGATGGAGGCGCTCCAATGAACTGAATGAAGATGTAGATTAACTGGGTGGGAATAGATAATATGAACCAACAAATGATGAAAATGCAGCCATTGATAGACTTTGTTACTTCTCTCTTTCGATTGTATGATTTTGTGATTTTTTTTTTGTGGGAATTGAACTATTTAGTGATATAATATGCTTTTTTGGATACTTGACTGATAGAAGAGTACTTCTTAGTAATAGGTTCATATAGGATAACCACAATACACGTACAATCCTTATCAGTTTGTGAGTCTATTTTGTAGTGACGAATCTTGTACGTATGTCTTCCTAAACAAAAGGAATTTGTCCATTTTTAAGGGTTTTAAAGGGGCATGGAAATGCATAAGAACTCTTGAATGGAAAAAGGATGTAACTTCATTTCCTTCAAAAATGGCATAGATGAGCCATTTTGTTAAAGATTCAATCTTTAAGAGAATCCTTGTTCAGCCAGCAGAGCCCGTCACTGAAATCCTCTTAAGGCTTCTGGTGAAATCCCTGTTGAAATTCAGGTTAGTTTCAAAATCCTGACTTCGTTTAATCTCTAACCCTGAATTTATCAACACCCATCTCAGCAAATCTGGTAATAACAAGGATTTCACTCACCATAGGTTTATGCTGAGTTTTAATCTACCTAAGAATAATCTTAAGGACTGTTCTATCAGTTCTTTACTTTATGACTCTGTTGCCGATGATTGAATTTGGAGTATCCTACGAAAGAAATCCATAGATCTGTTGAGATAGTGGGTTCTATCAATGTGTTGATTTGTCTTACCATTGCGAAAAAAATACTTTTTTATCTGAATTCGCCGATTAGGAAGTTCAAGAAACTGCCTGAATGTAGAGATGAATTGTGCTTTAGTCACCATTTTTCATGTATGGTTTTGGATATGATGAGGTTCATGGGGATTATAAGGTAGCGGCAGGGTTTCATAATGTGAGTTATGGCGATTCATTTCTTGTTAATGTTAAAATGTTTAGTCTGAATAGTGATTCTTGGACTAATCATTTTGAGAGGGGGTGCTAGGCAGTAAGTCGGGTGTGTTTGTGATGGGAAATTTCATTGGGCTAATAGGATTTGTTGTCGTTCTGGTTGGGATAACATTTTTGTTGATTTGGCTGATGGGGCATGGGGAGAAGTGGAGCAACCCTACTATAGATAAGGGATTTTGGTTGGATGGTAAGAGTTTTGCGAAGTGATCTTTCCATATTTTGTAATTCTCGAAGAACTCAGGCTGACGTGTGGGTTTTGAAGGAGTATGGGGTTAAACAATCTTGGACAAAGATGTTTACCATCGATATTCCTTGTGATCCTATGATGGGTTATAACTTTTGTCGATTCCTTTGCATGTCAAATAAAGGTGAAGTTTTGTTTCATTTTGGCTCAACTTTCATGATTTACAATTCAAAGGATCACTCAATCGCACATCGAAGCCCACATCTAGAGGTTACCGGATATGCATATGAGGCAAACATCTACATAGAGAGCCTAGTTTGGCCTTTTTTTCAATGGAAGGAATCAAGGATGCAACAACGGAGGATGTTGAAATAGCTCTGATGAAGATGATTGTGTGATTAATAGTAAGACTTCTCTGCATATTACTCAGGTGTTGTTATAATCTGTTTCTTTTCAGGTATAGAACAAGAGATTATACATTATGTTGTTCTGTCTTTCACAATATGTAGGATCAGCATGACAATTGCTCGATGTTGCATCATTTTTCATCTAGGCATCAGATTAGTCAACAACGGTATACATTGGTTTTTTGACTCGATCAGATGTTCAAAGATTACCAGAAGGGAAACATTTTTATTGAAACGTAGTTTGACCCCTTTTTACGAAGGATCCCAAGGATGCAACAACAACAAATTCTAGAAAAGTTTAGATGAAGACAATCGTGTCATTAATAATTTAGGTAGAGTTTTCTATACATTTTTCTCTAGTGTTGTTATATTTTCATTTCAAATATAAGACAAGACATTGCATATATTATGCCTATCATTGAACCATATCTTCCTAGAGATCTTTTTATTTTCGTGTATTGCTCGATTGAAGATTCTATCATCCAGATTCATATAATTATTCACCATATAAAATCTTTGAATGCATCACAAAAAATATGAGAAATGATATGTGCAACACACGTACACACCTAACACTAACAAAAGTTTTTGCGTCAAGAAATATTTCATATTTTGATTGTTCTGCTCTAACTTTTCTTTTTCAATTTTTGATATTCCATAGTTCAAATAACGAATGATTTAAGACACAAAATTTAGTTCAATTCAAATGCCCACATATCAGGAAATTAAAACTCCTAAATTTAGGATAATAATTAAATTATTATTTTATCTAGTGTGAAATATTTTTTTATAGACTAAAAAAGCGAAATACATTTGTCTAAGGCCCTCTCCCTTCGTGCTTTTGATATAGAGTAAATTTTAGGAATAGCAAACATAAAAATCATATATTAGTGCTCTATAGCTATAAATCGTAGGCATCTGATTCGCAAGCATCTAATTTGTACAAAATCGCAGCAATTTGTATAAATCGGGTGTCTGTGTCTATGAAAATTTTGTTAGTATATGTATATGTTCTTTGTGTTAGGTTAGAATGGTGAGCGAGATTAGGAGAGAGATGAGAGAGTTGAGCAAGAGAGGGCAGAGAGTGGAGAGAGGTGAATTCTATATGTATATCGATTAGATAATTGTATATATGTAACTACTATGTATATGTATCAATGATTGTGCTTGTATATCTGCATAAAATTTGAATGTGAATACAATTGAATCGAGTTAATATACAATTGAATCAAGTTAAAACATTTGTATTTGTATATCAAATCTCTCTCGCTTTATACAAACACAAGTTGTACATTGTATTTGTATAATTTATGTTTGTATAAAGCGAGAGAGAAAGGCAAAAGAGAACTGGGCAGGGGAAGACTTGTATTAATATAATTATAAGTGTATAGGAGAGAGATATGTATTTATATTTATATATGCAGTCTCTCTTGCTTTATTCAAACACAAACACAATTTATACATTTGTATTTATATAAAAGTGAGAGAGGCGAAGGAGGGAATTGAGAGTGGCGAGCGAGATTCAGGGGAGAGAGGCGAGAATGTCAATGTATTTGCTACGAATTGGAAATAAATGAAACTGTAACTATAACATTTATTTTGAATTAATAGTTTGCTATAATGCACAATTTCCCCTTTAATATAGGGAAAAGACTCAAATATGCCATCAGACTTTGAAAAAAGGCTCATTTATGTCATCCGTTAAAAGTTTTGCTCATCTATGTCATTTTCATTTGAGAAAAGGTTCATCCATGTCATTATTTGTTAACTGAAATGGCACAGATGAGCCAAACTTTAAACTGATGGTATAGATGAGCCTTTTCTCAAAGTTTGATGGTATATTTGAGTCTTTTTCTTTTAAAAAATGATTTAATTAATGACGTGGTTGACTACATGTAAAAAATGGTTTTGCAAAATTGAAACTTTTTCAGCTAACAAATAATGACATAAATGAGCCTTTTCTCAAACGGAAATGACATAGATGAGCCAAACTTTAAACGGATCACATAGATGAACCTTTTCTTAAAGTTCGATGACATATTTATATTTTTCCCTTTAATATAACATAGATAGATATAGATAGTATATTGTGAAGACATTTAATCACGTTGAATACCATAATAATAATGTTCATGTTATTTATAAGGGAAAACTACACAAAATAGACTCAATTGTGAAACTATTTATCCAAATTGGACTCAACCCAAACTATTTACTCTCTTACCCCACTTTCTCCTCTTATTCCGCGCATGATGTCATCATGACGTTAGTATCATACTATGAATTAATCCTTTGTGATACTCCATCGGTATATTGATATCATATCGGTATCATATAAGACTGAACTTAATTCTCTGTGATACTGCATCGGTATATTGATACCCTATCGGTATCATATAGGATTGTACTCTTTTTTTAAGAAATAAATAAGAAACAATTAAGAGAAAATTATTAAAGTCACAATCTTATTTATTAAAATCTAAATTAGTAGAAAATTTAAAATGTGAGTTGTTTAACATTTACTTATTGAAATGACAAACATTTCACCACATGAAGTTTTTGATCTTAATTGAATGTATTATTTGTTGATATATATGTGGTTTTTTAATTATTTGTATTTTGAACAATTTATAAAATTACATACATATTAAAACTACAACTTGTAATTTTTATGTGTAAACATAGATAGTTTATTCGATTTTACTATCATTTACTGTCTTTTCAATTTTAAAAGTAGATGGACTATCTTTTGCAAATTGAAAATTGATGTTTGTAAGTGAACAATTTATTAAGATGACAATTATTTACCCTCAAATAATTCAAGTGAGAAAACAGCAAACATAACGACAAAATTGTTCTTCTCCTAACTAGTTAGAAGGCCACAAAAAAATAATATTGTCTGGCAGTTATCTACCTTGACCCAATTACATAAAGTAGAAAATTTCATAATAATTCAAGGCTATAATAGTGTAATCATTTAAAATTTGTTAAATATAAATTTATAAAATGATTCGAATTATATTAAATTCATGAATATATTAGTCCTAATAAATATTATGGATTAATATAATTGAGTTAATTATTTAACTCCAATGAATATGGATTTAATTAATTGATTTGGGCTACAATAAATGAGCCCAATTAGCTAAGCCCAATTTCATCTCATTCTAGAGGTCCATTTTGGTGTCACGTGGGTAAATGACGTGGCATGCCAAGTCAAACAAGAAGTCAATAAAATTATGACATGTGTCAAAAATGACAAGCCCGCTCAATAAAGTCCATATGCCATGTCACTTAAATCTGATTGGCCGAAGGAAATCCTGTTCTAATCATAACTCCTCTACTCTAAAACTAAAAATAGGGGTCCTCATAATTCAGAAGAGGGACCGAAAATTCTAAACAAGAAGCTAGAGAAAGTCTGTGGTACAAACGCCATAAAATTCTCTATAAGCTACAAGTTTAAGAATTCAAGCATTCAAGTTCAAGAACGATCAAGATCAAGACCATCGGATTCAAGAACAAGCTCGAAGCCCTTGAATTCAAGTAAAAGTCAAGATCAAGATAAAGTTCAAGTTCAAGTTCATCAAAGATTCAAGAACAAGCTTTAAAGCCCTTGAATCCAAGATCAAGTTCAAGACAAATTCAAGATTAAGCTCAAGAGCCCTTGAATTTATATTTGAAAAGGCGAATTCAGAGGAATCATAGAGATTGTAACACTCACACTTTGAAATAATAAATAAGATTGTTGCATAATTTTTTCGTTCTTGATTATTATTTTCTCGACGCAAAATTTTACTGTCTACAAATTCTGGCACGCCTAGTGGGACAATCTCTACCTCTCATCTCAACTTTTCAAGCATCAAAGAATATCGAGATGACTTCTGTAAAGAACAACTCTCAATCAACTGCCTCTAAGGCCACTAACTCCAAATTCTCTACTGAAGTTGAAGGAATTCTTGGTGTTACCTTTGGAAGTTTGGGAGTTGTTACGAGGAGCAAGGCTGCTACGCTAGGACAACAAACACTTCAAGTATCGTCCGCATCAACTCTTGTTTTTGGGTCTTTGACTCCAAAAGGAGCAAGTTCATCCACAAATTCTTTAGAAGGAGGAAGCAGTGTTGCAGAAAATATCAAGAAGACATTGGCTCTACTTGAGCAATCTGGTTCCAAGAACTCTACCACTAGGGAGAACTATGATTCAATCAATGAATCATCTCCACATGCATCATGTAACGTGAGTCCGCTGAAGATCAACTTACGCGACAATCCATGTTACTCTCCTACATCTCCAATGATCATGCAAACAATGGTGACTGCTGCTTCTTCCCCTGAGGAACAACTTGCAAATCTGACGAAGTTAGTTGAAGGATTGACAAAGCATGTACAACACCAAAAGACTCGAATTGATAAGTTGATGGATAGGATGGAAGGAATTTTAGATGGAGAAGCGAGCCATGCGCCTGGAAAGGGTGTTGAAGTTCAAGAGATCGGAGATCCTGCGGAGAAAGCACCGCTTGTTAATGAGATGCCAGTTTCTTCTGAACGAATGATCTCGAGCTTTTTCGGCAAATTTGGTTTATTATTTATTTTTTAATAGTATCCCTTATAGGACTAGATCCCGTTGGTTTTTAAATGCTCTACTCTTGACCTTTCGTATACTTACTCCGTGCTTATCAAATATTTCATTTTCCTTCCAAAAGGTTGACTTAAGTTGAGCATCAAAGGGACAAACAAATTCAAGGACGCTATGGCCGATCGAATTGTGATTGACTTATTTGAAGACGAGTTTAACTATGAAGAAGCTGAATCATACCAGGATTAAACTGCTAAACTTGAGTAAAAAGTGGCGAAAATGGAACAAGAAATTGACGGCATCAAGGAAATGATAGCCGATCTTAAGAACTCTTCGAATGAAGACTCGTTGGATTATGATCTTAAAGACTCATCCGATGAAGATTTAGAGGGATACTCTCCTATTCGCGCAACTGCATATCCCAACTCTTATTGTAACGCTCAACACTCTCCAGACATGCATCCACTTTCACAGAATGAGGCATTTGACGATTCATAAAATGGTGGAAGACATTTTCATACCGAGACTAACTAAATTTCCTTCACAAATGAGCTTGCTTCACAACTTGGGACAAATTTGGTTGAGATGGAAAATGAGAACGAGACACCTTATAATCTCGTTGATATTCCAATGTATGATGGGACAGGTCTTCCCCAAAACCACTTGAAGGCATATCTCAATTGGTTAGCATGCATAGGGCAAGGCAATGAATTTAATATGAGACTTTTTGTTAGGACGCTTACAGGCCAGCCTTAATGTGGTATGCAAACCAAGACAAAGGGAAATGGTTCTCTTGGGTCGATATGGACAAAGATTTTACTAAGAAATATGGGCCTCCTAATAGGGCATCTAAAGGGTGTGGTTTGTCGAAAAGAGTACCCAGAATGGTTTCATTCTGAGCAACCATCAGGTGTACAGGGGATTTTCTCAAAAGATGACTTTTAAGAGGCATAAAGCAGGGCAATTAGTTTTTGTGTATCATCTTCTGAAAACAATTATATTTTTGTGAGCTTAAGTGATCATTTATTTGTATGTTTTAAATTCCTTTTTATGTAAGACGAACTACGCTTGACCTGATTTCCTTGGTGGATACGTAGGCAACTCAAATAGGGACTCGATCATATTAGCTAGAAATTTCAATATATCTCTTTCTTGTAATTGGAACTACGTTCGACCTGATCTCCTTGGTGGATACGTAGGCAGCCTATATAAGTCCCGATCAGTTTATTATAAAATTTTAGTATTCTTCCGAGAAGGAGAATGAAGTTGGGGCATAATTTTGGCATGCAATCGTGATAATTTTTGGAAACACGCCAAAATTTTCAAGTGAAGAGGATCAAGTTGAAGTCAAGATTTGATGCTTGACATAAGTCAATCTTTCTCCAAATCAAATTTTCTTTCCTTCCATTTTCAGCGTTAGAGCCTACTAGCTAATACCTCACTCTCGTCCACTCGTCTTAGACTTAAATCACTACCTCCAGCCTAAAAAATTTATTTAAAAAAATCATAGCATAATCTATTTTATCTAATATTTATTATTTTTTATTCTCATGCACTAACAATTTATTTTATCTTTATAGTTTTGTTTTTATTTAGAGGTTGCCTAGCATTGAACATTGTTTTGGCTATGGATCTGCATTAAGGACGAAGCTACAATGGCAGATGAATTGAAAGCATTCAACAGCGGTATGGGGTTAGTGCAAACACAAAGTGATGACTATGAGAAAAACGTGGTTCGAAGAAACAACTTGGTCAATTTGGAAACTACCTTTAACCTTCTTCCTACCACTACTAAAGCTTCCAGCTCAACTCAGAATATTTGTTTAACCATATCTCCTCACCCAACTTCTACTTATACAATCTCTCCACAAATGCCATCAACATACACTATCAATCCCAATAACTTTCAAGTCACCATGATGCCAAATATCCATCCTCCAACAATCGTATTTCCTTACAATGAAAACAAGCTTAACCAATTAGCACCTCGTCTACATCCTAGACGTGAGAAGAATATTCAGTCAATTTGTCATGAATATTTAGGAAAAGAGCTCCACAATGTAAGAAAAGCTTTTGATGAAGAGTTGCGCTCAAGGAATTGTCAGAGTTTAAAGTATGAGAATTTATGTGTGCATCCAAATGTTGAACTCCCGCAAGGGTACACACTACCCAACTTCAATACTTTCAATGGGGAAGGAAATCCCTTCGCTCACTTAAAGGACTATTGCAGCAGATTAGTTGGTATTGGACATGTTGAAGCCATACGAATGAGATTATTCATTCAAAGTTTATTAGGATTGGCACTTGCTTGGTACACTAAGAACGACATTAGTAAATGAAATACATGGGAACATATGGCCCGCGACTTTGTAAAGCAATATGAGTTCAATAATGGAGATGATTTTCATATAGTCGATTTGCTCAAACTGAAGAAATTGCCGCATGAATCTTTTCAAGAATATGCCATACGATGGAGGTTAGAGGCGTCAAAAATACATCCTTCATCGTCCGAAGAGGAGTTGATCTCAACCTTCATCCATGTTCAAGAAGAGTTATATTATGAAAAGTTGCTTGGAACTTGTGCACACAACTTCTCTGATTTGATTAAAGTTGGCAAAGAGATTGAAAATGGTATTCAAGGAGGAAGAATTGTAGACAACTCAGCAACACAAGTCGTCCACCAAACCTTCTAAGCGAAAATACCATTAAATCTGCAAAGCAAAGTGAGAGAAAACAACTCATTCACGACTATGCAACAGCCACAACACCATCCAAGTGATCAATTTTTGCAATCTCATCCTACTTCCAACTACTGCAATGTGCGTCTCCAGCATCCTCGCAAACAACAGTTTCACCAAACACAATCTAGCTCGCGACCACAGAAGAAGGTGAAATCTTTCTCCTTCACTCCTTTGGATGAGCCATATGCAGATATATTTGAGAGATTGAGAGCAAATGGACTTCTACAATTGAGAAAAGGATTCATTCCTTAGTATACGCCTAAACACTTTGATCTATCCAAGAGTTGTGCTTACCATTCAAACATTCAAGGACATGATACTGAAGATTATCCTGCCCTAAAATTTAAGATTCAAAGAATGATTGAAAGTGGCAAGATAAAACTACAAATAGATCCTCCAACCAGCAATGGCGATATCGCAAACACGAGCACAATTGTTGTTAAAGGTGATCCATCGAAATTGGCATCAAAGTATTTGAATAGAAGCCGTGCGACCAGTCAAGAAGACTAACAAAGACATTATCTTTGTAACTTTTCTTTTTTTAAGAAATATTTACCCTTTTGCAATCCTTTCTAGACTTTTATAATGAACTACGTGTGACCTGATTCCTGTTAATAGCGGGATACGTAGGTGCCTATTTTGGGTTCGGTCTCAATATAATAAAATTTTCATTCTCCCCCAAGGGCAAGACTGGGACAGCTTTGCAGATGACCTATAACGGTTTGAAAAAGGGCAGAAGTTGAGATCAGAAGTTGTATTTGTATCATCAAATTGCTTCAATATCATAGCAATAAAAATGCAGATTCAAAGCCAAAGCTTCATGGTTCAATGCAAGGCAACCATTTTCCTTTATACTAACAAATTTTCTTTGAGTAATCCAGAGGTTGATTTTTAGTTATTCTTGAACGATAGCTCCACAAAGCTCAGCATCAAGTCAGAATTGCAAGTTCAGATGGTGAAACATCAACAAGAATCAAATTTTAAATTCATAATTTTTCTTTGAGCGCAGAACTTACAAGCAACAAATTTTCATCGAAGTTGAAGCTCTTAAGTTATGGGCACCATATGCACTATTATGAAGCATTGCACCAGGCACCGCAATTTAAATATTCAATACTACAAAGGCACTACAACAAGATCTTAATACTAGGTTATGATTGCTCACCACCGCAAAGAAATCGCACCATGCTCATTGCATTGCACCAAAATTCATATTTGTAAGTTTGCACCATATAACGGGTTGGTCCACCCTAAAATAGGACACATTGGGTTCGTTCACCCTAAAATAGAACACATTGGGTCAATCCACCCTAAAATAGGATATGTTGGGTTCATCCACCCTAAAATAGGATATAACGGGTTCGTCCACCCTCAAATAGGACATATCGGGTTCGTCTACCCTCAAATAGGACACATTGCTCGCCACCACAAAGAAATCGCACCAAGCTCCTTACATTGCACCAAAATTCATATTTGTAAGTTTGCATCATATAACGGGCTTGTCCACCCTAAAATAGGACACATTGGGTTTGTTCACCCTAAAATAGAACACATTGGGTCCATCCACCCTAAAATAGGATATGTTGGGTTCATCCGCCCTAAAATAGGATATAACAGGTTCGTCCACCCTCAAATAGGACATATCGGGTTCGTCCGCCCTCAAATAGGACACATTGGGTTCGTCCACCCTCAAATAGGATACATTGGGTTTGTTCACCCTAAAATAGGATACATTAGGTTCGTTCACCCTAAAATAGAACATATTGGGTTTCATCCGCTCTCAAATAGGACATGTTGGGTTAGTCTGCCCTCTAATAAGACATTTTGATCTCATCTGTCTCTAACGAGACATCTCACAATGCTTTAATTATTTATTTTTAAAATATGCATATGCACTGCATGCTATCTTTTAAATTTCTTGAAAAGCTTATCAGTCTCTAATGAGACATCACGCAATGCCTTAATTATTTACTTTATACATATGAGCACCGCATGCTATCTTTTAAATTTCTTGAAAATCTTATCTATCCCTAATGAGACATTTTGCAATGCTTTCATTATTTACTTATACATATGAGCACTGCCTGCACTTTAAATTTCTAGAAAATTGAATTACATATATATGTCTCTTTTACTAACGAGACTTGCAGGCGCATGATTTGAAGCAAATTAAAGAAAATGTAATATATCTGGTTAATTGCATCTGGAATATTGATTCAGAAAGGACGCATCTTTCTTATGACATTTGTCATAAGATATTTGTTTATATTTCTAGCTTTATATTAGAACCTAACAATTTTATCAAGATTTGGCAGAAAGCACAATCTACATGCAGCAACAAGAGACACAATGCAACGTGGAACTTTATCTAAGCAGTGAACTAAGGCGATTTGTTGAGAAAATTTAGCTTTCCAACAAAGGTCAAAGATCATCATTCATCATCAACCTATCAATGAAGAATCGTCATCAACAATATTACATTATCGAGAAAGTCATCATCGCCTCACGTCATATCAATTCATCATCTACTGCGTCAAAACCGACGGAGGCTGACGACAGAACATTTAGAGAAAAGAAATGTGTCGAATACGGTAAAACATATCACTTCTCTATTTTAATTACAGTTTCTACTAGCAAGTTTATTTAAGTATTTGCCGAGAGCATCCAAGAGGATGAATTCTCAAATCAAACCACAGGTGCGGACGACATAAAAAAGGATGCAGCATAACGTGAAACTTTTTTTAGCAGCAAACTGGGACATAGTCCGAAGAAAAGTATCAAAATCTTAGGACGCGAGCTGAAGAGCGACTTCCACCACAATCAAACCACACCCCTATCAGAAGGCATGTGTGTTTTTATTTGGGTTTATCGATTTCAATTTCACATTCGGAAAACTTTTCACTCTCACCGGAGGTAACTTTCCAATCTGAGTGACAATACACCAAGAGCTTTGGAAAGTATGTCCGTGCAAGTTCTTAATTATGGGTGTGAAGTGCACTACATTCATGGCTAAGAAGTTGCAAGCCTCTTTTTCGTACTCGACTTACTTGTCACTCCACCAGAACCAAAGGTTATCTTGCATAATAGATTTCCAATTCAACCGATCGAGTCGAACTACAAACAGCTTGATTCCTAAGGTTAAAGGATATGTAGGCGGGCTCAATGTTGAAAACTCGGTTGTATTCCGACATCCTCTCTCAAATATTATTCTCGAGCATCCCGGTCTCTTCATAATTTGATATCGGGATATCCTTCAAATTCTTTCATAATCGTGCGTCAAATCAAGTGTATCGAACTACAAGTGGCCTGAATTCTCATATAGCCTGAGATATGTCGGATATCCGATACCGGAATTCGGCCATAATTCCTAAAAGTCCGTACCAAAATCCCTTTTCTAAAAGATGAATATGTAGTCGGTCAAAATTGGATTCGTCAATTTCATTTGCCTCAAATTTCTTTCATCAATCCAAGTCAAACGAGGGACAACTGTTGACACCCAATTTTGGCCCTCCACAATATATATTAATCATCGAGCTTCTCCGATTTTCAAACGATTTAAAATAATTAGTTTTAAAAAATTTCAAAAAAAAAGAATAAATAATAATAATATAGTTTGCAAGTTATTTAAATAGTTTCGTCACTTTTTATAATTTTAAAAATAATAAACATGTTTTTATAGTTACGTATATAATTAGTATATTTTATAAATATTGAAAATCATCACAAAAGATTTTACATTTTAGTTAAATATTTTATTAATTTACTTTAGTTTAAGTTATAGTTATAATTTCGAGTTAATTAGTTTTGTAATTAAATTAATTATTTTATAATTAATTTAATTATTTTATTTCGTTAAGATTAAGAAGCTCGTTAATTAATTAATATTAATTCGTCTTATTCAATATTTAGCACGTTCAAATCAAACGTCGACACTAAGAGAAATGCAAGGGAAACAATATCCCTTCTTGGATTCTAGCATTTCTGAGATTTTTGATGAGTTGCTCAAGTTAAAACTCATTGACTTGCCAGAGGCGACCTGATGAAGCTGAAAAAACCGATGACCCAAATTATTGCAAGTATCAAAGACTTGTGAGTCATCCTCTTGAAAAATGTTTTGTCTTCAGGGATAGAGTGATGCGATTGGTTAATGAAAAGAAAATTGTCCTTGATGATGAGAAGGCTAGTTCTAACAAGATCTCTATCACATTTGGCTCATTCGATCCGGTCCAAATATATATCTCTGAAAACATGAAGAAGAGTCATTAGAGCAAGAATTTAATATAGATGGTGATGAAGGCTGGATTATTGTAACTAGGCGAAGACGCAAAAAGTCAAGCTTACGAAAAGAATCATCCTAGCAACCAATTAGAAGGAAAATGGTGAAAAATTGGAGAAGAAGAAATCAATCAAGCGCCTAAAGAGGGCAAAGGTAGAAGTGCATCACTACCAGAAACCCAGACATCCTGTGACTTTAAAGGAATTCTTGTCAAGTTCGTTAGGCACAAAGTCTACTCAAGACAATGTCGATGCATCATGTTCCAATATTGATAAAGAAGAAACAATGAAGGTGCCTCCTACTGACAAAGAAGGAACAACGAGTGGATCGTCACCAAAAGTCTCTCCTAGTGACGAAGAAAAAGCAACAAGGGAAATCTCGTCAATGATGTCTCCTTCAACTTCTGAAAACCCTATTGAACCTTTTTCCCAAGAAGCACATGCATGTGATACAAAAATCACACTTACAGATAATGATCTTCTATTTGGTGAAACACTACACAATCGTCTTTTGTATATGACGGGTCACGTACTAGGGAAGAAGATAAATAGAATCGTAATAGATGAAGGATCTGGAGTCAACATTCTGCCTATCCACACATTGAAAGAACTCGGCATCACGACTGAAGAACTTAGTGAAAGTCGTTTGTTCATACAAGGATTTAATTAAGGGGGACAGAGGTCCATAGGTGTAACACCCCGTATTGGAAAAAGGGAAATGAACTAGATTTTTTTTGAGAAGTTGCAGGTGCCAGCCACGGAGGCCAACCACGACCCGTGGGTTGAACAATGGACCGTAGGTGGGACCGTGAGTTAGCCACCCTGCCTAGTGGTTTGAGGCCAAGAACTACGGCCAGACCTTCGGTCCGTGGTCAGGGTCCGTGGTTCGAGGCCCAAAAATCTAGTTTCTGACCACCATCCACGAGAGTGCAGGACGGACCGTAGGTCTATCCACGGTCCGTCATTGGGGGTTCCGTAGGTCACAGCTGACAATTATTTTTCAAGGGTAGTTGAGTCTTTTTCTAATTAATTTTTTCATATACTACATCGTTTTACCCTTCACTAAGACCCCTATATAAGTATTTTCAATCCCAAAATTAACCCATTTACTTCATTCTTCAAAAATCACAAAGAAGAACTCTCCAAAATATTTCTCTCTCTAGAAACTTGAAGAAGAAGAAATGATTCAAGCTAGGGTTCAAGGTCAAGCCTCCATTCTTCAATTGCTTTGGGCTTTGATAGTAAGGTATGGTAGTTTTCATCCATGGATTCTTTTAATCCATGGAGTTCCCAAATTCCTCTATCTTCAAAGGTAGAATTCTCCAATTGAGTTAGGGTTTTCTTCAATTATCATGGGTTCTTTTCAAAGTTGATTTAATTAATTGAATTATGATCTCTTATGCATGAATTGATGAAATATGATGATTTTATTATGATTTCCCCATGAACCCATGTAACCCCCATGTTTTCAAGTTGTGAATCATGTGATGTGGGATTTTGATTGAGAAGGAAGAGTTTTATCAAAATTAAGCATGTATTGCAAGCTTTACATGAATTTATGATGAAATACATATCTAATATATGTTTTCTAAATATTGAAGATTGAAAGTGGTTTTGACCTCAAGGAGGTAAATTATGGAATTATGCATTTTCTTATGAAATCTATGCAATTGTTCTAAGGATGCTTTGAGAGTGAAGTATCAATGATGATGTTGTTATTGTGTTGTTGAAAGGATATTCTCATAAAACACATAACTAGCTTGGTCTAAAGAGTTATCCTGATGAACTAACTTGGATTGGTTGTCCAAGGACATCTTTCCATGAAACATGAGTTAAATCAAGTAGGAAATAACTATTCTGTGGGAATTTATGCTTAGCACTGAGTGGATATTGAATATGAGATGGAAGCTCTCACGTAGTAGAGTATGGGCTTCCAAAGGAAACTTTAACGTAGTGGAGTCCAGGTTTCAAAAGTAATCTCATGAGATGGAAACCTTCACGTAGTGGAGTCCGGGTTTCTAGTAGCAATCTCCTTATCCCATAACTATGTGCCCCCATAGGTTGATTAGCTAGTGGATCCACTTAAGCTAGATGTTCATGGTTCTACCTTGGCAAGTAGGACAACCCTTTTTAGTGTGGAAAACACCGGGGATCATGTTATAGCTCACATGATCTCTTGTCGGTTAAGGCTTATTCCCATAGCAACATTAATAATGAACTAAGACATACTTCAAGAAGTATCTCGTAGTGTTCAAAGGTTTTAAAGATGATGCTAGCTTGCATTGACTATGATTTTATGACTTATGTTTTTCAACTCTCTCATATGATGTTTTAGCTTGTTAAATTGCATGTCATGAAATGAAATGTCCCCTTTAGCATGTTTTAAATGTTTTATGCATGGCTATCATACTTAGTATATTGTTTTGTACTAACGCATACAATTGCCTACATTTTTCCCAAATGTAGGGTCCGACAATTAGGGTAATCAGTTTTGTGGCTAGGAGTTAATTGAGATATTTTCCGAGCCTTTGGTGAGTCCTCATGCTTCGAGGATGGAGTTTTATTGTATTCAGTTTCTTTCATGTATTTATCTTTTGGACATGATGTATGGGCTAGGCCCAATTTCATTTGATTGTAATAGATGGCTATGATGAGACAAAGTGAATAGACTTCCATTTTTCCTTTATAAAAACTTTTTGGACTTGAAATGTTGTTTTACTCTTATTGTTCTTTTTCTTATGTTATGAGAACTAAGTGGCTTGTATGGAGTCCTTCAAGGTTCTATATGCCATGTTACATCTAGGGGGTACCCCTGGGTCGTGACAAACTTGGTAATCAGAGCACAAGGTTTAGAATGGACCTAATATGTCTCAGAAGCCACGTCTAGTAGAGTCTTGTTCATGAGTGTGAAGTGCGCCACATTTATGAATGAGAGGCTACAAGATGTTTAGGAAACTCCACTTCTTTCATTACTCTTAAGTCGTGCGATAGAGTTTAACTCTATAATGTATTTCTCATAATCCTTACCCGATGGTCTACAGGACATGACTACTCGAAGGGCTTATGCTAGGAGGAATGAGGAAGACAATGTGGATCAAGGAGCTCCTCCTCAAGCTCCTCAAGCTCCAGTTGATCCTTTGGCCAAACAAGTAACGAATTTAGAGTTTAGGGTTGCTTTTCAAGTGTTGGCTCAAGCCATGACGGCTCAAGCCAATAGAGAGGTTATAGATCTCGCGAACCCAAATATGGTTACGGCGGGTTCAAGAGTGAGGGACTTCACAAGGATGAATCCTCCGGAGTTTCATGGTTCTAAGGTTGAGAAAGATCCTCAAGAGTTTATTGATGAGGTTTATAATGTTTTGATTATCATGGGAGTTACGCCGGTGGAAAAGTCAGAATTGGCCGCTTATCAACTAAAAGGTGTGGCTCAAGTTTGGTATAATCAATGGAAATAAGAGAGGCCGGAAGATACGGGTCCTCTTGATTGGGAGAAGTTTAAGGCTATTTTTCTTGATAGGTTATTTCCTCTTGAGATGAGGGAAGCTAAGGTGCTTGAGTTCATTAACCTTCGACAAGGAAGTATGAGTGTGAGGGAGTATGCTCTTAAGTTCACTCAATTGTCCAAATATGCTCCAACAATAGTTGCGGATTCAAGGGCTAAGATGAGTGAGTTTGTTTCGAGTGTGTCCGAAATGGTGGTTAAAGAGTGTCGTACTGCCATGCTCATTAATGACATGTACATCTCATGTCTCATGGTCCATGCCCAACAAATTGAGGAGGAGAAACTCAAGGAAAATTCTAGAGAGGTAAAAAGGGATAAGACCGGAAACGGTAATTTCTCTAATGCAAGGTCCGATGGACAAGGGCGACCTAGATTTCGACAAAGGTTTTCCGGTCAAGGTTCCTCCAATGCTCCTCCTAAGTTCAACCAAGATAGGGTGTCTAGCCCTAAGCCTCAAGGGGGTAATGGTAGTGGATCTTCAATGCCTAGGTCTAATTGCACTAAGTGTAGAAGGAAGCATGATGGTAAGTGTCTAGCCGGCATGGATGGTTGTTGTGGTTGTGGAAAAAGTGGACACAAAATGAGGGATTGTCCAATGCTTAAGGCTAAAGAAAGAGAGGGCAAGCAAGCTACTCCTAGTGGTTCGAGTTCCAACGCTCCTAAGCAAAACCGCTTTTATGCTCTTCAGACTAGAGGTGAACAAGAGAGTTCTCTGGATGTGGTTACCGATATGTTGAAAGTTTTTCAACTTGATGTATATGCTTTACTTGATCCTGGTGCTACCTTGTCTTTTGTGACGCTATATGTAGCTATCAGGTTTGATGTGCTCCCCGATGTGTTGTCATAACCTTTTTCTATCTCTACTCCTGTTGATGATTCTGTGGTGGCAAAGAGGGTCTATAGAAAGTGTCATGTTTCCTTGTCCCATAGAGTTACTCTTGTTGACTTGGTAGAGCTAGACATGCTTGATTTTGATGTTATATTGGGTATGGATTGGCTGCACTCTTGTTATGCTTCTATTAATTGTAGAACTCGTGTATTCAAGTTTCAGTTCCCGAATGAGCCTATCCTAGAGTGGAAGGGGGGAAATTATATGCCTAAGGATCAGTTTGTCTCTTATCTTAAAGATAGAAAGATGATTTCTAAGGGTTTCTTTTACCATCTAGTTAGGGTGAGGGATGTAGATTCCGAAACCCCTTCTCTTGAGTCGGTCCCCGTTGTAAATAAGTTTCCAGAAGTATTCCCCGATGATTTACCCGGTATTCCTCCCGAGAGGAAAATAGACTTCGGTATTGACCATCTCCTAGAACGCAACCTATCTTTATTCCTCCTTATAGAATGGCCCCGGTAGAGTTAAAGGAGTTGAAAGAACAATTGAAAGATTTGTTGGATAATGGTTTCATCCGACCGAGTATCTCTCCATGGGGTGCTCCAGTTTTGTTTGTTAGAAAGATAGATGGGTCTCTTCGAATGTGTATTGACTATCGTCAGTTGAACAAGGTGACCATTAAGAATAAGTATCTACTTCCAAGGATAGATGATTTGTTTGACCAACTTCAAGGGGAAAGTTATTTCTCTAAGATTGATCTTCGATCAGGTTATCACCCATTGAGGGTGAAGGGTGATGATATTCCGAAAATGGCTTTTAGAACCCGGTATGGTCATTATGAGTTTTTGGTAATGTCATTTGGGTTGACTAATGCTCTGGCGACATTTATGGATTTGATGAATAAGGCGTTGAGACAATACCTTGATATGTTCGTAATTATATTCATTAATGATATATTGATTTATTTGAGAAGTGAGGATGAGCATATGGATCATTTGAGGATTGTGTTGCAAGTTCTTAAGGACCAACAACTTTATGCGAAATTTAGCAAATGTGAATTTTGGTTAAGGTTTGTAGCTTTCCTTGGTCATATTGTGTCAAGTAAGGGTATTGAGGTGGATCCTAAGAAGACGGATGCGGTCAAGAGTTGGCCTAGACCTCTAACCCCTTCGGATATTAGAAGCTTCTTGGGTTAAGCCGGTTACTATAGAAGGTTTGTTGAGGGGTTTTCTTATATTGCCTCTCTTTTGATGGCTTTGACTCAAAAGAAGGATAAGTTTATATGGTTTGAAGCTTGTGAGAAGAGTTTCCAAGAGTTAAAATATAGACTTACTTCCGCTCCGATAACTTTATCGAAAGGTATGGATGGTTTTGTGGTGTATTGTGATGCCTCTAGAATCGGGTTGGGATGTGTGCTTATGCAAAACGGTAAAGTAATTGCCTATGCATCAAGGCAACTTAAGGTCCATGAGAAGAATTATCCTACCCATGACCTAGAATTAGCGGCAGTCGTTTTTGCCTTAAAGACTTGGAGGCATTACTTCTATGGGGTTCATGTTGATGTTTTCACCGACCATAAGATTTTGCAGTATGTGTTCAATCAAAAGGATTTGAATCTTCGCCAAAGGAGGTGGCTTGAATTATTGAAGGATTATGACATGAGTGTTTTTATCACCCTGGTAAAGCTAATGTGGTAGCAGATGCTCTTAGTCGGTTGTCTATGGGTAGTGTTGCTCATATTGATAATGGTAAGAAAGAGTTGGTTCGAGTTGTTCATAGGTTGGCCCAATTAGCAGTTCAATTAGTGGACTCCACCAAAGGTGGTGTTATCGTTCACAATGGTTCTGAATCATCTTTTGTGGCGGATGTGAAAGACAAGAAAGGTCTTGATCTAATTTTGGTAGAAATGAAAGAAGTGGTGCTTAAGAAATCCGTTGAGGCTTTATCCCAAATGGGAGATGGGGTACTTAGATATCAAGGTTGTTTGTGTTTTCCTAATGTTGATGGCTTGAGGGAACAAATCTTGTCGGAAGCCCATAGTTCTCGGTATTCCATTCACCTGGGAGCCAGCAAAATGTATCGTGATTTGCAGGAAGTCTATTGGTGGAATGGGATGAACAAGGATATTGCAGAATTCGTGGCTAAGTGTCCTAATTGTCAACAGGTGAAAGTTGAGCATCAAAGACTGGGAGGTTTGTCCCAAGACATTGCTATTTCTACTTGAAAGTGGGAAGACTTGAATATGGACTTCATAGTAGGGTTGCCACATACTCGGTGACAACATGATTCGATTTGGGTTATAGTAGATTGGATTACAAAATCAGGTCATTTTATTCCCGTCAAGGTTTCCTATTCGGGGGTGGATTATGCCAAGTTGTATTTGAGAGAAATGGTAAGGTTGCATGGAGTGCCCTTGTCCATTATTTTCGATCGTGGTACCCAAATCACTTTCCAATTTTGGAAGTCTTTCCAAAAGGGTCTTGGCACTAAGGTTAAGCTTAGTACGACTTTTCATCCCCAAACCGATGGGCAAGCGGAGCGTACTATCAAAACTTTGGAAGACATGTTGAGAGCTTATGTGATTAATTTTAAGGGTAATTGGGATGACCATTTTCCATTGATTGAATTTGCTTATAGTAATAACTATCACTCGAGCATTGGCATGGCTCCATTTGAGGCTCTTTATGGTAGGAGGTGTAGATCTCCTATAGGTTGGTTTGAGGTGGGTGAAGTTGTTTTGCTAGGTCCCGAGTTAATTCATGAGGCTATTGAGAAAGTTCGACTTATCAGAGAAAGGTTGAAAACAGCTCAAAGTCGGCCAAAGTCATATGCCGATGTTAGAAGAAGGAATATTGAGTTTGATGTTCATGATTGGGTTTACTTGAAAATTCACCTATGAAAGGTGTAATGAGGTTTGGTAAGAAAGGGAAG
Organism: Solanum etuberosum; assembly: GCA_029582245.1. Taxonomy (NCBI): domain Eukaryota; kingdom Viridiplantae; phylum Streptophyta; class Magnoliopsida; order Solanales; family Solanaceae; genus Solanum; species Solanum etuberosum. The sequence goes on along the minus strand of JAJONR010005634.1, from coordinate 13,969 downwards.
CTTAGTCCCCGTTTTGTAGGCCCATATGAGATTTTGAGACGTGTTGGCAAGGTTGCTTATGAGTTAGATTTGCCAAATGAGTTGGCAACGGTGCATCCCATTTTCCATGTCTCTATGTTAAAGAAATGTGTTGGTGATCCGACATCCATAGTTCCCTTAGAAGGTTTGGGAGTTGATGAGAGTCTCTCATATGAGGAAGTTACGGTAGAAATTTTATTTCGGCAAGTCAAGAAGTTGAGGAATAAGGAAGTAGTTTCCGTAAAGGTGTTATAGAGGAATCATTTAGTTAAGGGTGCTACTTGGGAGGCCGAGGCCGATATGATGTCCCGATATCCTCATCTCTTTCCTTCTACTCCTACTCTAGCTTGAGGTAATGAGTTTCTTATGGTTTGTCCTTTGTTTTGGGAGTAATGTGTTTTTATGTGCTTCCATGATTTCCTTATGATATGCATGTTCATGAAAACTAGTGTTTTGAAAGAAAATGAGTTTATATGATTGATTTTCCTCATGTTGTTGTGCATTGAGTATGAGTTGCCTATAGACTTCATGAGATGAATTGATGAACATGCTTTAGTGTAACACGTGGAAACTAGTAGACCAAACTAGGACCTTACGTGAGGATTTTAGAGTTTGACGTGAGGGTTAGAAGCGTAAAATGACTTCTCGTACTTAGAATGAAGGTTTTAGGACTAGGGCGTCAAGGTACGACCCCCAAGGACCAACCAAGGGTCCTTAAGGGGGACCCAAAACAGTCCCTAAAAGGTGCCCAAAAATGGGCCATCTATGGTTGGGACTCACTCCCCGTAGGTGGACCCACCCCCCGTGGAAGGGGTTGTGGGTCAAGACCCCTAAAATAGACCCCCAGTACCCCATCCACGAAAGACCATTACGGTCCGTAGACCCACCCACGGTCCGTGGGTCGGGGTCTCGTGGGTGGGGAAGTTTTGAAGTTCAATTATTTTAAGTTGGGGACTTTGGGGTTAGTTCATTATTAGTTAGGGGTTAAGTGGTGTCGTTTTATTAATAATTAGACCACATATATAAACCTATTAGACCACTAAACTAAGTCATCTAATTCATAATTCTAATTTCACCAAAGAACCCAAATTCCCTCCCAAAAATCCTCTCTCTAGAAAGTGAAGAAGAAGAAGAGAAGAAAGCTAGGTCAAATTCCCCCATTGTTGTAAGATTTTGTGAGGGCTTTGAATCAAGGTATGTTATCTTATTCATCTATGGATTCTTCCATCCATAGAGCCCCCTAGAATTCCCCAAATTGTGAAGAAAATCCTCAATTCTAGCTAGGGTTTCTTCCTATATTATGGGTAGTGTTGAGTATGATTCCAATTGAGTGGATAATACTTGTTTATGATTGTTTTAGTATTGAATCATGGTATATTGATGATATTAAATGTTTTCCATGGTTAACCCTATTCTAATTGATGAAATCAAGTGATGTGGGTTTATGCCTTGTGAAGTGAAATTGAGGATTCAAAGGTGATCTTCTAGAATTGTTGACATGTATAGTAATTGTTCAAGAATAGAGGTATGTGAACATGAATTGAATTAGAAAAATGTACATATGATGGATCTTGACTAGTAATGAATGAGGTAGAGCCTTTATGATGAATTATGACTAGAATTGCTTAAAAAAGAAGCTTATGACTAGTATGTCTTGTGATCTAGACTTGTATGATGATTGTAAGAAGTAAAGCTTTGAGAATAGGGCTTGAATTCATGAATTTTGATCACTAGGACTTTTAGAGTAAGTCTAATTGATGAGATAGCTTGCATAAAATTGGTATACTAATGGCTAGAGTTGTTGTGGAAGGTTTTTACCCACATGACCTACCTAGTACTATATGAATGCATGTATGTAGAATGTGAAAGGTCTTCTCACATAGAATGATTCTAGATTTGAAAGGTTAATCACCTAAAATGAATCAAAGCGTGTTAGAATAGAATAGCTTGTAGATGTGACCTAAGATCCCTTCATGTATAGCTTAACTTGGTAAGACAAGACCAAGCTTGGTAGCTTGAGTTAGGAGTTCTCATGGTAGCTTAGGATTGAGGATCCATACTCTCCTAAGGATAGCTTGACTAGCATTATAGAATGCTTTCATGGTAGCTTGAGATAGTAGATCTCATGGTAGCTTAGAATTGAGAAATCATACTCTCCTAAGGGTAGCTTGCACTAGCATCATAAAATGCTTGCATGGTAGCTAAGAGGGAACATTATACCCTTCCTTGTATAGCTTGGACTTGCATGTTAATGTGTTTTTCCATGATAGTTTGGTCTAGCCTATTAGGGTGCTATTCCTTGGTAGCCTTGAATTGATAAATAAAATTCATTCATGTGTATTGACTTGCCTTGTACTAAATAGGAAAGTACCCTAAATGAATATGGAAAATAGTATAGAGGGACTAGTCCCCAATCTAGTAAGTATGTATGATGGCCTAAAGTGGTACTTAGTGTGAATGGTAGTATGGGATGCCATTCATGCATTACACAAGTATGACTTTAAGCTACTTATGAAGTGTTCTCTTATATGATGTATGCTTAGCTTGGAGTGTTGCTATAGTTGCCTTCCATGATATGTTGACTAAAGGTTGTAGTTTCCTTGTCTATATGAAGTAGGTAAAGAATGAAACCAATGAATGGTAAGTATGAATATGGTGACTCCAAGGTCATTCTTAGTGTGGATGGTATTATGGGATGCCATTCATGAATTGCACAAGTGTGTTTTGAGGTTACTTAGGAGTGTAGTGCTCATATGATATGCAGGTCTAAGTGTAGACTATGCCATGAACATTATGTATCTCCTATGCTCAAGAATTATGTCTTATGTTGACTTATGCTTATATGATGCTTATGTTGGAAATTATTCTTATGACTATGTTATTGTCTCTTATGCTTATGTCTCATGTTGACTAACCATTTTGATATGCTCTTATGATGTCATGCTACCTAACATAATTAGTACATTTTGTACTAACGTATACTCTTGCCTACATTCTTATCAAATGTAGGGTCCGGCTACTTTGAGTTCTATCTTGGAGGCTAGGTTCTTAGAAGGAGCAAGAAGTTGAAGATTGGTGAGTCCTCATAGCATCGAGGATGAAGCCACCATTTCTTTTATATCTTTTATTTTCATGTATTGAGACTATTGTATGGGCTGTGTCCCAAGAGTTTTATTCAAGTCAAGTTTAGATGGTTTGAGACAAAGTGTAGTAAGACTTCCGCTTGCGTTTTATAAAGACTTCGATTGTATGGAGAAAGTTTTAAAATTTCTGTACTTTTCTATTATCTTATGTTATGATATGCTAAGGGCTTGTATAAGACCCCTTCGGGATCAAGTACGCCATGTTACATCTAGGGTGTACCCCTGGGTCGTGACATTTAGATATGCTTTTTGAGAGTGAATTGCATATGAGCACCATGAGATTGTGTTGAGCATGCTTTTAGCTTGGATAAGGTAGTTCATCCTTGAGTTTGAGTAATTTTGAGATTTCATGCATATTGGGTTGATAGATGTAGTTCCTACTCCCTTTTAATGCATTGAGTATGTTTAGTTGGAGTTGATGTTTCCTCCTTGATTTGTGCATTGAATGCATGATGGGCTGATAGAGTTAGTTTCACCCCTCTTATGATGTTTAGAGAACGTCCTAGCTTGGAGTCAATAGTTCCTCCTTGGTTGTATGCTTTGCATTGTAGGTTGGGTTGTTAGTTCCTCTCCTACTCTTTTAGAACCAGTTTGAATCTCATTTGAGGGCGAATGATCCCAAGGAGGATATATTGTAACACCCCATATTCAAAAAAAGAGAAATGAACCAGATTTTTTTTGGGAAGTTGCAGGTGCCAGCCACGGAGGCCAACCACGGCCTGTGGGTTAAACCACGGACCGTAGGTTGGCCACCCTGCCTAGTGGTTTGAGGCCAAGAACTACGGCCAGACCTACGTACCGTAGGTTAGACCTTGGTCCGTGGTCAAGGTCCATGGTTCGAGGCCCAAAAATCTAGTTTCTGACTACCATCCACGAGAGTGCAAGATGGACCGTAGGTCTATCCACGGTCCGTCGTTAGGGGTTCCGTAGGTCACTGCTGACAGTTATTTTTCAGGGGTAGTTGGGTCTTTTTCTAATTAATTAGTTCCTATACTACGTCGTTTTACCCTTCATTAAGACCCCTATATAAGTATTTTCAACCCCCAAATTAACCTATTCACTTCATTCTTCCAAAATCACAAGGAAGAACTCTCCAAAATATCTCTCTCTCTAGAAACTTGAAGAAGATGAAAGGATTCAAGCTACGGTTCAAGGTCAAGCCTCCATTTTTCAATTGCTTTGGGCTTTGATAGTAAGGTATGATAGTTTTCATCCATGGATTCCTTTCATCCATGGAGTTACAAAATTTCTGTATTTTCAAAGGTAGAATTTCCTAATTGAGTTAGGATTTTCTTCAATTGTCATGGGTTCTTTTCAAAGTTGATTTAATTGATTGAATTATGATATCTTATGCATGAATTGATGAAATATGATGATTTTATGATGATCTCCCCACTATCCATGTAACCCCTATGTTTTCAAGTTGTGAATTATGTGATGTGGGATTTTGATTGAGAAGGAAGAGTTTTATCAAATTAAGCATGTATTGCAAGCTTTACATGAATTTATGATGAAATCCATATCTAATCTATATTTTCTAAATATTGAAGATTGAAAGTGGGTTTTGACCTCAAGGAGGTAAATTATGGAATTGTGCATTTTCTTATGAAATCTATGCAATTGTTCTAAGGATGCTTTGAGAGTAAAGTATCAATGATGATGTTGTTGTTGTGTTGTTGAAAGGATATTCTCATAAAACACATAACTAGCATGATGTAAAATATTTTCTCACACAGAAAGAATTCTTAGGTTGAAAGGTTTTCTCACCTAATTGAGTATAAGATTAAAAGTGATCATGGATGATAAAAGGTTTTCTCACGCATGGTCTAAAGAGCTATCCTGATGAACTAACTTGGATTGGTTGTCCAAGGACATCTTTCCTTGAGACATGAGTTAAGTCAAGTAGGAAATAACTATTATGTGGGAATTTATGCTTAGCACCGAGTGGATATTGAATATGAGATGGAAGCTCTCACGTAGTAGAGTCTGGGCTTCCAAAGGAAACTCTCACATAGTGGAGTTCGAGTTTCCAAAGTAATCTCATGAGATGGAAGCCTTCACGTAGTGGAGTCCGAATTTCTAGTAGCAATCTCCTTATCCCATAACTATGTGCCCCCATAGGTTGATTAGCTAGTGGATCCACTTAAGCTAGATGTTCATGGTTCTACTTTGGCAAGTAGGACAACTCTTTTCGGTGTGGGAAACACCGGGGGATCATGTTGTAGCTCGCATGATTTCTTTTCGGTTAAGGCATATTCCCACAACAACATTAATAATGAACTAATACATACTTCAAGAAGTATCTCGTAGTGTTCAAAGATTTTAAAGATTATGCTAGCTTGCATTGACTATGATGTTATGACTTATGTTTTCCAACTCTCTCATATGATGTTTTAGCTTGTTAAATTGCATGTCATGAAATGAAATGTCCCCTTTAGTATGTTTTAAATGTTTTATGCATGGCTATCATACTTGGTACTTTTTTTTTTACTAACGCATAATCTTGCCTACATTTTTCCCAAATGTAGGGTCCGACAGTCAGGGTCATCTGTTTCGTGGCTAGTAGTTGATTGAGATATTTTCCAAGCCTTTGGTGAGTCCTCATGCTTCGAGGACGGAGTTTTATTGTATTCAGTTTCTTTTATGTATTTCTCTTTTGGACATGATGTATGGGCTAGGCCCAATTTCATTCGATTGTAATAGATTGCTATGATGAGACAAAGTATCTAGACTTCCATTTTTCCTTTGTAAAAACTTTTTGAACTTGAAATGTTATTTTACTCCTATTGTTCTATTTCTTATGTTATGAGAACTAAGTAACTTGTATGGAGTCCTTCGGGGTTCTATACGTCATGTTACATCTAGGGGTACCCCCTGGGTCGTGATAATAGGCTCTATTAAATTAGAAATCCACAAGGAAGATTTGTGATCAAGTGCATGGATGCATGTGATCGACGCAAAAACTTCATACAATATATTATTTGGCAGGCCTTGGGTACATGAGAATAGAATTGTCTCATCTTCTTACTATAAATGTTTGAAGTATCTTGAAGGCGGGATTCAAAGGACGATGGTTGCAGATGATAATCCTTTCACCGAAGTTGAGACACACTTTGCTGATGCAAAATTCTATTTGAAGGGTTATGTTGTTAAAGGGACAAAATCTAATGATGTCAAATCAATCAAGTCCGATAAGATCACAAGCAAAAGAATCCATGCGACTGTCAAAAAGGTAAAAGTTGACACTAAAGAACTTTGTACCATTCTAAATAAAGGGAAGATCATGTCTTGAAAGAAGAAGCTGACTTCTAGACTTCGCTATGTTCCAAAAGTGAAGAAAGAAGAAGGTCAATCATCTAACCTTCAAGAAAATGCATTGAGAGGGCTAACTCTTCCTATCAGACGGATCGATGCAATAAACTTGTCTTCGAAGCTGCTAGGAAAGTCAATCGCTCAAAATCAAGTGCGAGAAGTGGCACACCCTACAAAACACACAAGAGAAGGTTTTGATCCCAATGCTTACAAGTTATTAGTGAAGGCTGGATAAAATCCTAATGAGCCATCAATGTTAGGAAAACTCCCATTAGAAGATACAACTAGGAAAGCACGTGAAGGCCTAGGTTATAGCCAACCGTCGCCAATTCGTATTTCCAAAAGAAGGGAAAGCAATAACCATATAACTTTTGAAGATGATGTCACTACTCCCAACAAAAATCCTTCCATCTTTGATCGACTTGGAGAATCGACTGCAAGAACTTCTGTGTTGGAGAGGTTAGGTCCATTGAAGAACAAGAATAACAATAATTTGAGAAGTTATCTAAAAGTGACAACGCTTGCTTCACCTATTATCCGAAAGGATTTCAAAAGTTTGACTTCTTCTAGAATGAGGCGACGAGTGGAACTTGTGGTTTCTTGTAAAGAGGAACTCAAGGCAAAAGCTCACACTATAGTTTACACCAAGGAGCGTGAGGAAGACGAAGAAAGTGTAGGCTCCTCATATCATGTTACGGTCCAGAATGAGCACGATGCCTTGCCTAAAATGAAGATCGATGAAGAGTTGGAAGATATTGTCTGTTGTTGTCATATATCTGGCAATGACAATGACCCTCTAGAAGAGGAAGATGCTGGAGATGCTCCACCAGAGTTTGAAGAAAGACTGAAGACCACAATAGATCCTTTAAAGGAAGTTAACCTTGGCACTGATGAAGACCCAAGGCCAACTTACTTGAGTTTCTTTCTAGAAGTTGATGAAGAAATCGCTTATATGAATATACTCAAAGATTATAGGGATGTCTTCGCTTGGAGTTTTAAAGAAATGCCTGGCTTGAATCCTAAAGTAGCGGTCCATCAGTTGGCAGTCAAAAATGGTTCTCGTCCTGTTAAGCAAGCTCAAAGACGTTTTAGGCTAGACTTGGTTTCGTTGATAGAAAATGAAGTTAACAAACTCATTGAGGCAGGCTTTATTCGTGAGGTCAAATATCCTACATGGATTTCAAGTATTGTTCCTGTGAGGAAGAAGAATGGTCAAATTCGAGTTTGTGTTGACTTTAGAGATCTCAATAACGCATGCCCTAAAGATGAGTTCCCTCTTCCCATTTCGGAGCTGATGATCGATGCCACCACTGGTTATGAGGTGATGTCTTTCATGGATAGTTATTCCGGCTATAATCAAATCCGCATGGCACCAAAAGATGAAGAACTCACTGTATTTCGCACACCTAAGGGCATTTATTGCTACAACGTGGATGTCATTTGGTTTAAAGAATGTTGGTGCCACATATCAAAGGCTATGCAAAATATATTTGATGACTTGCTCCATAAAAATGTTGAATGCTATGTTGATGACTTAGTGGTAAATTCGAGAAAGAGGGGTGGTCATTTGAAAGACTTAAGAAAGGTGTTTGAGTTGCTCCGAAGATATCAACTAAGGATGAATCCATTGAAATGTGCCTTCGGAGTTACTTCTAGCAAGTTCCTTGGCTTCATTGTGAGACATCGAGGAATTGAAATTGATCAAGCCAAAGTTGATGAAATTTCGAAGATGCACGAACCTCGAAATATTCATGAGTTAAAAAGTCTCCATTGAAAGCTAGCCTACTTGAGGAGGTTCATCTCAAATCTAGTGGGAAGATGCCAACCATTCGGTCATCTCATGAAGAAAGGTGATCCTTTTAATTAGGACCAAACATGTAGCGATGCCTTTAAAAGTATCAAATCATATTTAGCGAAACCTCCAGTTTTGGCAGCCCCTATACCTGGAAAGCCATTGATACTCTACATTGCGGCACAAGAAAGGTCTGTAGGAGCCATGTTAGCTCAAGAAATAGTGAAGGCAAAGAAAACTCTCTTTATTACTTAAGTAGAACGATGACGCCAAATGAGCTGAACTATTTGCCAATTGAAAAGTAGTGCTTGGCACTTGTCTTCTCAATTCAAAAGATAAAGCATTATTTTCAAGCTCATGTTGTTCGCCTTATTTCTAGAGCAAATCACATGAAGTTTGTTATGTCGAAACATGTCCTTAGTGACCGACTAGCAAGATGGTACCTCCAATTCCAACAGTTTGAGATTGTGTAAATCCCTCAGAAAGCTGTGAAAAAACAAGCATTAGCGGATTTCTTAGCAGACCATCCGATACCGGATGATTGGGAGTTAACTGATGAGTTTCCTGATGAAGATGTGATGTCTATTGAAATTCAACCTCCTTGAAAAATGTACTTTGATGGGGTTGCACATAGTGGTGGAGCTGGCGCTGGCGTGGTGTTCATCACTTCACAAAAAGAGATTCTACCATTCTCCTTTACTTTGAAGAAATGTTGCTCCAATAATATCGCTGAATACCAAGCGTTGATACTTGGACTTGAAATGGCCATCGACTCTCAGTTGGTGATCAATCAACTCTTGGGAAGTTATGAGGTGAAGAAGCCCGAATTGCGCCCTTATCAAGATTATTCTCAAAAGTTAATAGGATGGCTTGGAGATGTAACCCTTCAACATGTGCGTAGAACGGAAAATAAGAAAGTTGATGCATTGGCTGCTCTAGCTTCAACGCTAACCCTTCTTGATCATACGCAAGTGACTATTTGTAAAAAATGGATAGTACCACCACCAAATGAGGAAGAATATATAGAAAATGAGCTTTGATCATCTCGTCGCCGTTTCTGAAGCCGCGAAGGAAGATTGGAGACAACCCATTATTGACTACATGTGTTATGGGATACTTCCATAAAATCCAAGGAAAAAGACTGACATTCATCGTCGTGCACCTCACTTCCTTTACTACAAGGACACATTATATAGAAGATCATTTGAGGGTGTACTATTATGGTGTTTGGGAGAGGAAGAGGCAATTCAAGATCTGCAAGAAGCACACTCAGGAGTATGTGGATCACATCAATCTGGACCGAAGCTCCACTTTCACATAAAGAGGATGGGGTATTATCAGCCTACCATGGTGAAGGATTTCTTAGATTATGCTCGAAGGTGCACTGCTTTCCAATTTCATTCAAATTTCATACATCAGCCTCCCGAAGTATTACACCCAACTATTGCATCTTCGCCATTTGACGCTTGGGGATTGGATGTTGTAGGGCCACTACCAAAATCTACTGGTGGACACTTGTACATCTTGGCTGCAACAGATTACTTTCAAAATAGGCTAAAGTTGTCGCTCTTAAAGAAGTAAAGAAAGAGAATGTTGCAAATTTTATCCGAGTGAATATCATCTATCGCTTTGGCATCCCTCGCTACATAATGACGGACAATGGCAAGCCATTTTATAACAAGTTAATGAACAAAATTTGTGATCTATTTGGCTTCAAGTAGCGTAAATCTTCTATGTAGCATGTTTCCGCCAATGGTCTTGCTGAAGCATTCAATAAGAATCTATGTAACCTCCTGAAGAAAGTTGTCTCCAAGTCCAAACGGGATTGGCATGAAAGAATGGAAGAAGCTTTGTGGGCATATAGGACAACACACCGCACACCAACTCAAGCAACACCATATTCACTTGCTTTTGTCCTACCACTCGAGCATCAAATACCTTCCTTCAGACTTGCTATTCAAGAAGGGCTCACTAAATAAGAAAATGCTCGACTGCGTCTTGCTGAGTTAGAAGCACTTGATGAAAAGAGGCTAGAATCCCAACAAAACCTTGAATGTTATCAAGCTCGTTTGTCTCGTGCTTTCAATAAGAAGGTTCGCTTGAGGTGCTTCCAAGTTCTTGCGGTAAGAAGACCCATCATTACTTTGCACAAGTCTGGGGGAAAATTTACCTCAAAGTGGGATGGACCATATGTCGTACAAGAAGCATATTCAAATGGTGCTTACAAGCTTGTTGATGCTGATGGCGTAAGGGTCGGTCCTATTAATGCCAAATTTCTGAAGAGGTACTAACCTTGAAGTAAGATGATGCTCCTTAAGGTACGAGCCTAAACTGCATGTCACTCCTGGCCCGCAAGAGTATAAACTATGTATGGCACCACGAAAAAAAACAAAAAAAATTACTCACTCTCCCAGAACTACGTTGTGACTTGATCCTCTTCACTGAGGTATGTATGCGCTTAGAACCATATTCTAAGTTCAGTTGCATGAGTGTCAAAAATTCACATGTTCCCACTTGATATGTTACATGAAATTTGAAGTTATAATTATTTTATTTTATCTTTTGTCTCATCAAACTTTAGACTTGTACGAAGTATTGATGGGTCAATGGAAGGGGCGAACCCTTATAAAATATGAGTTTCTTTAACAGTAGGCTTGAAGTCTTTAAATTCAGCCAAGTATGTGAGTTGAAGTCTTTTAATTCAGTCAAGTATGCAAGTAGAAGTCTTCAAATCCTCTAAGTATGCAAGTTGAAGTTTTCAAATCCTCCAAGTATGCAAGTTGAAGTCTTCAAATTTTTCAAGTATGCAAGTAGAAGTCTTCAAATCCTCTAAGTTTGCAAGTTGAAGTCTTCAAATCCTTCAAGTATGCAAGTTAAAGTCTTCAAATCCTCCAAATATGCACGTTGTTGAATTTACATGCCTTAAGGTGAACAGATTTATCCCTTTGCATCTTAAGTTGGCCTTTTCGCAGATTTATCCTTAAATGGATCTTTAAATTTTCATGCCTTAAGATGAACGAGATTTATCCATTGCACCTTAAACTGGCCTTTTTTCACGAATATATCCTTAAATGGATTTTTAAATTTTCATGCCTTAAGGTGGACGAGATTTGTTCCTTTGCACCTTAAGCTGGACTTTTCATGGATTTATCCTTAAATGGATCTTTAAATCTCCATGCCTTAAGGTGGACGAGATTTATCCCTCTGCACCTTAAGCTGGCCTATTCACGAATTTATCCTTGGATGGATTTCTTTTTAAAAACCCCATGCCTTAAGGTGGACAAGATTTGTCCTTTTGCACCTTAAGCTGGATTTTTTATTACGAGTTTATCCTTAAAAGGATATTTAAATTTCTATGCCTTAAGGTGGACAAGATTTGTCCCTTTGCATCTTAAGCTGGCCTTTCCACGAAATTTATCCTTAAAAGGATCTAAAATTTTCATGCCTTAAGGTGGAAAATAATTTGTCGTTTCACACCTTATGCTCAAGTATTCGGGATTTAGTAAAGCCTCCAGTTAGTGATCTCCTAGGCGGGGACGTTAAATACATTCCTTCACGCTTTATGCTCAAGTATTCAGAATTTAGTAAAGCCTCACGTTAGTGATCTTCAAGGCGGGGACATTAAACACATCCCTTCACACCTTATGCTCAAGTATTCGGGATCTAGTAAAGCCTCCAGTTAGTGATCTTCAAGAAGGGGACGTTATACACATCCCTTCACACCTTATGTTCAAGTATTCAGAATTTAGTAAAGCCTCAAGTTAGTGATCTTCAAGGCGGGAACGTTAAACACCTCCCTTCACACCTTATGCTCAAGTATTCAGGATCTAGTAAAGCCTCCAGTTAGTGATCTTCAAGGCGGGGACGTTAAACACATCCCTTCACACCTTATGCTCAAGTATTCGGGATCTAGTAAAGCCTCCAGTTAGTGATCTTCTAGGCGGGGACGTTAAACACATCCCTTCACACCTCAAGATCAAATTCGTGTGTGATAAAGCTCTCCATTGTGTAGATTCCGCAAAAAATACAAATATTGCTTTTGTTGATCTACAAAAAAAAAACACAAAAAAGGACAATACAAAGAAGATACAAGTAAAGGAGAGATTGTTATCCGTCAAGACGTTTGAGACTTGGAAGCTATGTTAAGCTAACTAGGTTAGACTTGAGACAATATTTTCTTGGTAATAATAAAACTCTTGAAGTATAGTTTCCAGCGATCACAACCCTTTTTTGGTGATGACGTTCTAACATCAAGATATAAAATATTTTGTGAGGCAAAAAAAAAAATCTACAATCAACTATGTGACAGAATTCAAAGTTAACTTCAAAAAATTGTCTAGAATAATATTAAAGGAGTTTAATCCTAAATTTTGGATATGTTGTGGCATTTTGTGTCTAGTTTCTGTAGAATTGAGAGGATCGCAATTTTGATGCTTCTACCTCGAGATACAATTTTTTTTTGTGTCATGGCACAAATCTGAAACTTTTGGTGCACCAAAATCTAAAGTTGAATTTGTAATAGTATCTGAAATGATCCCGAAGGTATTAAATTTAGAATTTTGGATATGTTGTAGCCATTTGTCTCTAGATTCGAAGTAATCAAGTGGCTTGTGATTTCGTCGTTCCTACATCAGGGCACAAGAGTTTTAGTAAAGCTACACAAATCTGAAATTTTCAGCATGACAGAATATAGAGCTAACTTCAAAAAATCATCTAGAAAAATTCTTAAGGTATTAAATTCTGAATTTTGGATATGTTAGAGATTGAGAAGTCTAGTTTCTAGAAAATCAAATCGTTCATGATTTCGATTTTTCTACGACAGACGTGTCAAGCTGTAGAAACAATTGACGAAAATCAGAAAAAGAGAGGGAGATTACCTTGAATTATGCCCCTTTCGTCATAGGCTCGTAGCTCACAATCTATAATTGAAGATAAAATTGTGGAGACAATTTGTCTATTTATAGATGTCATGTGGTGGGAATAAAATCCTTCTCCTAGTTTAATTACAATTCATTTTTGGCTAGGGGAATAAAACATATATATGAATATGAAATTGATTCCTAATTCAATTATAATTCATTTTTAACTAAGGTGATTGGTCACTTCGAATAAAACAAGGAAACGTTTGTGGCGTTGAAATAATTTGTAGCCTAGTCCTTGACAAATTTGGAGACATGAAACGGTGGCTCTATCACAAAACGAATAGAAGACAAAATCTTTTATTTTAAAGCAGTGGTAATCCTATCTTAGGAAAATAAGGAAAAGTAAAATGTGGGCCCTTAAATTAGCTTCCTCCTATCAAAAGACCATCTGAAGTATATACTTTATGTTGGAAGTTTTGGCAGTATATGTATATATATACTTTTAATATTGATTGGAATCTTCCAAGTAATTGGTGAAATGTTAAATAAATAAATTGCATGGATTAGTTCATTTTATATGACTCAAGATCAATTTAGTAACCGGTTAATGCTTCAAGCCTAGTCTTTAAAAGATAAAATATCTCGACAAGTCTTGAAGCAGGGGACATTTGTAATCATTTAAAATTTATTAAATATAAATTTATAAAATGATTCGATAGCTATTAAATTCATGAATATATTAATTCAAATAAATATTATGAATTAATATAATTTAGTTAATTATTTAAATCCAATAAATATGAATTTAATTAATTGATTTGGGCTACAATTTGCTGAGCCCA
>JAJONR010005633.1:0-58257 GCA_029582245.1 Solanum etuberosum | reverse complement strand
TGCTAACTGAGCTTTTGCTTGCTGCCCATGCGCTGCTCTACATTACGGGCCTGGTGCACCCCACTAAATCTTTCTGGAGTTTAAGTTATTGGTTACTGGTGACATGTGGTCCAAAATTTTATACAGGTTAATAACTTCATTGAAAAAAAAGGTTATAGACGATAATAGTGTCTATCATCTGTGAGTTTGAATTCTTGTTGTCTGGCTTTGATAAAACTATATCTGAATTTCATATGTAAGGCCCGCCATATATTTGATTGTCAATTTTCCTCTCTGGATTCAGCTTCAACATTTGGGGCTGTTTTGGACATGGTGACAGATAGGTAGTGCCACATTTCTAACCCTCAACTTTAATCCCTGCCCCAAAACCCTTGTGGTTGAACATTTAATGCACAGCCCTTGCTTTCATATTAGGACTCAAATCTGCTTTGTTGTTTATGTGGGCCGTATGATTTTTCAGGGTTAGCACTGCCTGCCTGCTGGTTATTCTTTCACAGGTTTATAGGTATCTTCATCAACTCCTGTTTGCGTAAGCTTTTGCACTGTTAAAGTTCTGGCATATTTAAGATTTATTTACTCCTGTGTTTTCTTTTTTTCAGGCCTGGTTTAGTTTTCTTGTCGTTGCTTGCGCTTGATATTTCCAGCCATTGGTTGCAAATGTATAGGTAATTAACTCTCCAATAGCACATATCATTTAGGCAAAGATTGATTCTGCTTTGTGTTTTCTGTTGTAATGTGTTTAGACATCTGATTACCATGTGTTCGCAATCTGGAAAAATTATTGCAGTACCTTCTTAGTAGGAAAGACAAGTCACAAAGATGTCAAAGACAGCAGCAGCTGGCTATTCAGGCTTTATTATGGAAATAGGATGTTCATGGGCTACTGCTGCGTGTCATGTGAGGTAACTATCTGTATCAATTCTGGAAAGCTGAGAAATTCTTCATGTGCGCACAATTTTTATCTGATTTTAGTTCTTATTTACCAGGTTCTTTATATTACATTGTTCCTTCTTGCAAGGAAAGAGACTGAAAGTCTTATCGATGTAAGATCTCAGCTATTATGATTTTCATATCTTTCTATTTTTGTTGCCTGTGTTTAAGAAGCTCATTGACAGTTTCTGCATTTCATATTTAGGTTCTTGTAAATACTGCAACGGCAAGTTGGATTTATCTCGTCTTACTTGCTCTTCTTCTGTTCGGATGGGCAATCAAGCAATTTGTTAATGTTATACAGGTAGATAACTACTACCTATGCTAGTTTTTGATAGCCCATGTAATATCTTATTTGCCTTGTGTAAAATGATGTTCTCAATATGACAATTATCTTCTGGTTCAGATGAAAACCGCGGCTGATGCTTGTGTGCTGTATGACATGAACAAAAAACAGTAGCCCTGACATAGACGTAAAACAAGAGGCTTCTGCAATAATGTTTTTCTGGACAGTGCATTTTGGTTTTCTGTATACCGCGTAATAGTCACACATTCAATTGTCCTTCCAGGTAGAAGCTTCTTTGGTGATGACTTGAATTGGGAAGTTCTTTGATGCATCCATTCTGTAGGAAATGATCTGAGATTTTCAACTAACAACTGCTTATGGCCTAAGACCCTAATCATGTGTGTCATTTCTCCCTCGTCGTTGTGCCTAAAGTTGGATATGATTCTAACGGTGCCTTTGTTGTCGATTTTTTGTTTTTGGTTTGTTTAGTTGGAATGTACATACTCTTTGGCTTATCATAGTGATTTCAATTTACGAATAGCCATTGGATTTTATCCCCTCTTGGTTCAGTAACTTTGGTTTCGATGATCAATATTTAATATTTTGTAGTTTTGATCTTGTTGTCTCCAATTTAAGTTACTACTCTTTAGAATCAATCTTGTATTGAGAAAGGGCAAAAATAATGTTGAAATGAACTTCGAATTCATTGGGCAATACTTCTCTGTATCGTGTTCTTTTCACCACTTACAATTGTCACCATCTACTACTATTACAACACCAATCATTATTGATAATCATCACCATCAGTCATCACTGTATATTTTCAATTATGACGTAATTAGCTAGGTCAAATTACAAATCCTTAATTGGGTGACCAGGGCAAAGACTCTCATTTATACTCTCTCGCATTTGCGACTGCAACGAAAGATCATATTTCCGCAACAGGATTTTTAATGCTAATTGTGTCAAAGTCAAAATAGGACAAACAAATTGACAGATAGAGAAACATGAGTTAGAAACTTGCAAATAGGAAGAGAATGAAGATGAACAAATAAACAACTTGAAGATATCATTAATAATGCTACAAGATGAATCTTCAATCAAAAAATATAATCTCAAAAAAATTAAATACATTACCTAATATTGAAGATAAACAAATGAAACGCCGGATTGCGATTAGTATAGGCTAAAACCAAAAAATTGGCTGATGATTATAGCAAGGCCTAAACCAATTGCAATAAGGGAAGAAGCCCAAGTGAGTTTTTCAGTAATTCTAGGAACTCTATCTTTCAGTGCCTGACTACATGAGCCTATAAACACAGTATAGCTACCCATTGCCATAACAGTTCCAACCAAGAACATACCCAAGAAGGCGGCACCAGCCAACCGAGAAGGCAAAGCAAGAGCTGGCAGGATTATCAGCAGCGCGTCAGGTTGCAGCCCGTGGACAATGCCGGTTGCAAAGGTTGCGAACCCCACTTTCTTCTTCTTCCCGATAACTGGAGTGTTAATGCCTTCGTATACACTAACATCACTATCACCATTTTCCAGGGCAACAAACTGGGAATTAACTTCAGATGCTTCTTTAATTCCCATTGCTCCGATAACAAGAAGGGTGAAGCCTACTACTCTTGTTCCCCATGTACGAATAACTTCAATGTGGAGTCTGTCCTTTAAGAGCAGAAACAACAGGCCAAAAATCAACTGCCCAGCATCATGACCACAACCCCAGAGGGCTCCCACTGCCGCACTCTCCATCCTTGTGCGGCCTATCGACAAAGGAGCCAAAGCAGCAAGATGGTCAGGACCTGATAGGGTGTGTAGGCAACCAGCAAAGAAACCAGTCCATGCACTGCTTAGTAATTCATTACGAACAAATCGACTCCCCAGTGCTGCTGCAGCCGGCCCACCAGCCTTAGCTGCCGTTTGGAAACTAGCAAAAGCTGGTGAAACAATGACCGGATGGATGAGCATAACAAACACGGCCGACAGAAGAACTATGGTACTTGCAGAAAGGACCTGAATGAAATCATATAAAACACAAAACATGCTGAGAAAAAAAAACAAGTGTGTTATAGAAGTAAATTGCGATGCATGGACCATCAATGACCTTTTATAGTCAGTTACCTCGTGCTATGAAGTTCAATGTATGCTATGCAGCTGAATAAGTTATAAAGTTAAATGGTATCATTGAAAAACTGTATACTGAACATTTTTATTTTACACGACAGCAAGGTGAACCTTTCTGTAAACCCGGGTTCAACTTCCTAGTGTTTTATCCAACAGGTTTGACAAGTGTGTGTGCTGATTATGCTAAAAGCTCTCTACTACTGGCATCATCTTGACGTCGGTATTGCAGTTTCATAGTGTTAACTGTTTCTAACTTTCAACTACAACAACATACCCAGTGTAATCCCATAAGTGGGGTCTGGGCATGGTGATGTGTTTGCAGCCTTACCCCTACCTTGTGAAGGTAGAGAGGTTGTTTTTGATAGATCCTCGGCTCAAGTGAAGCATATAGAAAATAATGGATAAAAAGGTATGTTTCTATTTGAACAGACGGCTGTTGAATATAAACTAGTTCCATATAGAGATGAATAACCACTTGTAAATCAATAAACATTCTCACAGAAGGCTCATAAGATAAGAAGATCATACAATAAAGATGACCATAGAATAAAGATAAGAAGACCATGCAATAAATTGTTGCAGAGACCCCACCTTCGTCCTTTTGTATAAATAACAAGTTCAATCCTTAAGGCTGCGATATTTAATATTATTTTTCTTCTTTTTTGATTGCCAAAAGACTATATGTCTTCTCTGCTTTCATTGTTGAAAAATAGTCACAAAATTGAAAACTGTGCTGCATATCCATTTCCACATATCATTATCGATCATAAAACAAAATATATCCATTTCCACAGACCATTCAAATGACATTCTTCTATCAAAAAAACCTTCACACTTTCATGACAACTTGAGGGTCTAGTAATTTAACCCATGGAGAGAATGTTTTCCAAGTATTTATTTTAAAACTTATTGAGGTAAAGTTGCAAAATATGCTCCGTGGTGACTTTTGATTTTGTATTTCAACTTTTTTTGCTATTTGTTTTTCAAATAATTTGATTGGTTTTATTATTTGAACAATGGTAAAGATTGAGTTATATTGCCTTTCTCAATGCTACGCCTTTGGAAAGACTATCTGTGTTTTACTGTTTCAAATAGTAGATAAAAATTTCATAGATTGAATGTAAATGGCAAATAAAGTAGAGGAATAGTTGGGTAAAATTTTCACTGTTTTTATTTAAGAACATAACTCCAATATTGAATTTAATGCTAGTTGATGTACCTTTACAGTACTTTCCAAATTGAATCTGGCAAAACGATATAAGCCAAATCATTCCTAATATCAAATGCTTCATGAGATCAATACATGGAAAGTTAAAAAAAGAACCAAAAAATTATGTCCAAAATGCTATGTATTTTTCTTCTATTTATAGTACAGACACTATCTCAGAAAATATCTCCATGGGGTAACTCAAAAATACAGCATTTAAAGATAATTCAATCCTTTTAAGGAGATTCATTTGGTTTGTATTGCAAAATGGTGGCAAATTCGTCAGCCGTCAATTTAATTGAGTCTAAGTGGGTCAACTGGTTTTTGAATGAAAGGTGAAACAGTTCTGCACCATAATTGCAATTACAGAAATGCAGGAAACAAGCAAAAGCCTGTAGAAAGCACACTGACCTACTTGCCATTCGGTACTGATGCGTGAACTTCGTCAAGTTTAAGAATGTAATAACTCATTTGACAGCATACATCATTGTGATGAGTGCATTTTATGCTTTTCAAGTACCCAAATGATCTGTCCCCATAAACCAGGCAACAAAAACACCTCATAAGCAAATAGTAGAACCTAAAATTGTTAATCAGCGTTTTGAATTCTACCCAAGTCAACAGTATGACATAGCAATCATGTTCTAAGAAACTAGCACTTTGTTTTATTGATCTCAAGTATTCCGCTCCAATTAACAAGCACAGATTTGGCACAACAACCACTGATAAAACCAAATTAGCGAAAAAGGATGCTTAAAAACTATAATGTAACTTTCCCTGTCCAACACAAGAAAAAGCAAACTAGGGGCCCCAGAAACCAGAATGCATTAACAAAATCAGGTAATGAATGTGTTCTATTGGCACTGAGAGTGAGAGCTAATCCCTTTTAAAGTTGGTATATCCAAATTGTGTAACTGTGTAAGGTCCAGCAAAAGAAACGGCCAGCTAAGATGTTTTTTTCTGGTTACAGAAACCACTGATCTAAATGCAAAATCTACCAGAAAGCTCTTCAAGTACTTCATAAGATTTTAATGAAGATGAAATATCCAACGAACTTGAAGGCATGAATACTACATTTACAAATGTTTCATCACTATAAATATTTTATTATCCCTTCTGATATCATTCCTAACACCAGCTTGACTGCAAACTTAGTTTTCTTCCTGAGATTCAAAGATGCTGAGACATATCCTCCACAAAAAAGAAATGGAAGTCCACGAATGGCTAGAAAACGGATTGCAGCTTAACTGTGATCATAGTTATCTTCCTGAGATATTTTATCTCATTGAGAGATGCTTGGGTATATCCTTGCAAAAGAGAGGCAATACCATGAATGGGCTTGCACATAAGTTGCAGCTTAACTGCAATCTTACTTTTCCTCCTTTGATTTTATTTCAAGATGTTAAATCTCAAATTCATTAATTGCTATGCTCAAATCATGATGAGAGTTACTTGTCTCCCTGAGACTTATGTCAAGTTTGAATCCCAAATTCTTAATCACCACTATCAGACCATGAGACGACCACATGACCACTTCTTGATACAGCGCTTTTGACAAAATTGTGGGTCATATAACACCCAAATCAAAGGGTTGGTTCGCTTTCTAATTTAAAATCTTTAATGAACCAAAGGAGTCCGGTCACTTTCTACTTTAAACTTAAGTAAACCACTGCTAATCAGAAAGCACACCAACAGCTTATACTTCTAGTTTTCACAAATAGAAGTAGTCTTCTAGAACTAGAGTTGAATGTGGCAATAGATGCAATTATTCGAACTAAAAGTATCAATATATATTTGACTTTTGATATGGATAAATTTGAGCCTTCTATAAAGTTCAAATGTAATTGTTTCAGCTTATTTAGGCCGTTTATCGTATTCTTTTGTTCCATATGGCCCTTTCTCTTTTAATCTAGTAAAAATAGGATAACCTTAAACGGAACCAGTCGGCACAACTAATACTAATATGTAGCTATGTTTTCACGTGCTAGGAAACCACCATTGATGGTTTAGTTGGATATAATGGTTACAAGACCGGCCTAACCGAACAACAGACACCCTTAATGTGAGACTTCTAGTCATTTGGTCTACGTGCGCTATAACTCTTCACTTGAAATGATCTAGAAAACATCATTAAAAAGCAAAAAAATGACATTAAATTAAGCTTTATCCTAGTTAACTTTCTTCAAATGCACTGGAATTTTAAAAAAATGGATATTCGGGTCCCACCAACAGGGATACCAAGTAACTCTGTCCACCACGGTAATGGACGGATGGAAAGAACCACCTAGTGTTTTTTTGTCTCCGTTGAGAATTGAACCTGATACCTCACGGGTGCTACACTAGAACAATTATGTGGATATCCAACATGAATTAATTGAGCATGGATGCAGAAATTAATACTTGGTCCATCCCATTTTGTTTTCACATTTTTTGCTTATGGCAATGGATATCAATCAATGATCCAGTATGGAATTTTATGGACTTTAGAAGCTAATGGGACTATTAAATTCAATTTTCTGAATTTAATAATAGAAATTATAGTTTGCAATTTCTAGCACCAAAATCAACAACAACAAAGTACCCGGTGTAGGGTATAGGGAAGGTAGAGGGTACACAGACCTTACACCTACACTTATCTCAGAGGTAGAGACGCCATTTTCGATACACCCTCAGCTCAAGCAAAAACAAGTCCAACTTAACAAAAGGAAAAAATACATTTTTATCTATACCAAAATAAAAATCTGAATCTAGTCAAAATGAACCGTTCAATTTTAGAAAGACAAAGGATTATTCATTACCTTGTTTTGCTGAGATATCCTTTCACCAATCAGCTTGAGAAAATGGGTCTTCGACCCGGATCCATATGCAGAACCCGGAAATACAAATGGGTTTTCCTCAAATCCATTTTGGGTTTCGGAAAATGATGAAGAATCATGAAGGCACTTGATGGATAACGAGTTGACTCGACGCGACTCAAGACGCAACAGTGAAGGGAGCTTAAAATCTACATGACGAATTCTAGTGGGAAGAAGAGGATGAGAAGGATTTAGGTGATGGAGTTTAGAGGGAAATTGGGTTGTTGAATAGATGAGTTTCTCCATAACAATGGCGGCTTTGAACTACACAATTTTGCCCAATTTCACTCTGTATTATCTTCTCCCTTTCTTCTCTGTAGTTTTACAGAAATTTGCAGGAAAGAGAGAGGAAGTTGGGTTGTTTGAGTTTGGTATGAAAGTGGATAAATAGCAATTTTAAAATTCATATTTTATTTAAATATCGAAAACAAAACTCAGCACGAATTATTAGTTTCATCTCTAAACTATTAACGGTCTTAAAAACACTTTATAATTTAACTAACTGAACTTAAATACACCCCGATCTTATAAAATGAGTGAAATACAAGTGTAAGTACTCGCCAAGTTTAGAGATGTTTTCAACATTTCTCCCGACTTTTTATTAAGAACCTCATGCTCCTACACGAGTTTGAGACCATTTATTGTGTCATGTGTATCTAAGTTTAGTTAGTCAAGTAGATGAGTATTTTTAAGACTGTCAATATATAGTTCGGAGACGAAATCAATAATTTGCGCTAAGTTCAGGTGTTTTTAATATTTCTCTATTATTAGTATTATGCTGATCTTTAATATACCGAAAAGAAAATATTTTTCAATTTTCATTTGTGTTCGATATGTAATAAATAAAACATTATTTTAAAACTATTTATGTATAATTTAAACAAAAAATATATGTTATTCCTATTTACAAAATCAATAATTTACGTCAAGTTCAGGATGTTTTCAATACTATAACAAAACCGAAGCGGTTCAGATAAATTAAAAAAAGTTTAAATCTGGCTATTCATAAAATAATCAAAAAATTAACAAAGTACACATTTTAAAAAAAAAAAAACCGATATATTACCTTCCCTTTCAGCCCGGGTTTGTCAATCTGGTTTTGGTTTCCGTGAAATGATCCGACCCGAGTAAATTCAAAAAAACCCTAGCAACTCCGCCTATATTAGCTAAAACCCTTGCAAAACCCCGCCTTTCGTCCTCACTCTCGAGCCCCTTCAAACGCAGCTGAAGTTGAAAAATGACGCTTGGAGAAAGGCAAGGAGATGAGAAAAATGACTCCAAGTACTGCGGAGTGGAGACGGAGTTCAACGATGACATGCCTCAACTTCTCTCCCTCAACATTCATGGCGGATTCGACTTTGTTGTCGCACCATTGGTTAGATATCTAAGTTTCAGTTCTTTACCAAGAATTGATCAACCCATTTGTTATCGCATCATTATTTAGTAACCCATAATCCTAAATCTCTATAAAGCACAAAGTATTTGGCACTATTAATCTTTAAAAAAAAACTATACTTGGATATAATTGATTTAATTTGCAAAATGTGATTAATGGTGACCAATTAGCCAGTTACATACGGGCCTGAATTGCCCAATTTTGCTATGTGTGAATGGTCAGTATGTCACCTACAGTAAGACTAATGGCGTTGTCTAGCCCAATTTTTTGGTGAACTGTGATCTTTGTAAGTTCACTCAGGCTGTCGACATTACATTTCCTTTCCAAATATTAAGACTTGGTTTTCTAGCTGAATAATGATTGGTTAGATAAGTGATTTTTTGAGAAATGGAGGAATTTAACGATTGCAATTAGCTAAGATAATGACAAAGGTTTTTGTCATCTTTTGCAAGAATAATTTGAGGAGTTTCAAATTCCATTATCTTGCATAGGTGATTCAAGTCATCAAGGCAGCGAAGTGGAAAAAGACCGCTACTGACTTCTCGACATGGGGTTTGGAAGGGGTTGAGGTTAATAAAATAAACTTTGGGGTTTAAAAGGAGAAAGTTAGTAGCTACATTTTTTTTTTGAGAAAAAAAGTTAGTAGCTAACATTGACCATTGTATGCCAAAAAAAATTAGACATTGTACATTGTTTGACTTGCTATGTGTTTGTCAGTTTGTGTGACAACATATGATTCACATCCACTGGTAATTGCTTGCACATAAATACCAGCTGACATAGCTTATCCATGTTTATAATTTTCTGCTATATTTTAGTTTGTGTAGAGATTGACCAAGTGAAGAGATAAACCTGCCCAGCAGCTTTAGGAACCATATTGTTAATGTGGGAACATGTAATCCTCTCTTCTTAGTAGTATCGAAAAAGTCCCATCTCCTTCTACACCAATTCACGGCATACCTGTATTTTGCAACAATTATGCTCTTCCACAAACATACTGGTGCATATTTTCGCACATAAGAATAGATGAGCTTAGATGGTGCGGAATGGTCAATGAGGATCCATATCTCAACTTGCTTGGGATCGAGGTGTTTTAGTTGTTATTGTACTTTTCTACAATGCTTTATCGAAGCCATCTATCAGATACCTAGGTCTCAATTGTGCAAACGTATTTCCATCTCGTTCCGTAACACAAGATGACACTTTTACACTTAATCTTCCTTTACCTTAAAAGAAAATTTGTCATTAGGCTTTCTCGCCTTTTTGTCGCCTATAAATGGATTTGGATAAGGAGAGATATATGGTGGGACATCGTATTCGTGTTATGAGGATATTCTTGACTCCCTAAGACAATGTTTGGTTTATCATGATTGAGCACCTTGTGTGTGGATAGATAAAACAAACCAATTTTTCTCCACCTTGATTTGAAACCCATGTAGTTGGATTGTTACATAAGAAAAAATAGTACACGTGGTAAGCAACTCTATGGGTTGTTTGGTTACTAGGATTAGAAAAATGATATAAAATACACGTTTATTTTATCTCATGCTTGATTAGATTATTGCTTACAGTATAAGAATACTGGATTATTGTATACGACAATTGTGGTGTTATTTATCTAGGATCCAATATTGGATTCTAATATTGTGAGTAGCAATCCTTGGATAAAACACCTTAAAGACTAAAAAATCAAAAGGCTCACTTGTATTGTTGTTTCTTAAATCAAGATTGTTCACTATGAAGGGTACTACCTGTATCTGTTAAATTGTGTGATCACTTCATTTAAAAGTGTAAGCTATTAGAAAGAAGACACTTTTATTAACTTAATCATATCATCAACACACCTACACACCTCCACAAGGCTTGATTCATTTTTAAGGGTCAATCATGTGGATATTTGTTGTGGTGGTGATCCTTGAACATAAGATCTTTGCCTGCTCTAATACATGTTGAATTATTTGACTACCTGTTCTAAAAAGTTAAGCTATTAGAGGAGAAGAAAAAAATCTATTAAGAGGAGCACACTTTTATTTACTTCATTATGTCTTCAACTAAATTAGTTGTTTTATTTGTTAATTTATGGTTTGACTTAGAGTTATCAAATGAGAGAAGTGTAGAAAAACATCAAGGTCTTATAGAAAGTAAGTGCAAAGTGCAATTAAGGCGTTGTCTTTAGAAAAGAACCACACTAATTAAGGAAAAAAATAAATATCTCTAGTGCAAGAAAAAGTAATTATAACAGTAGACACTTATTCACAAACGAGTTGAAAAAAATTATAATTCAAGGAAATATCGTGTCAAAATCATGCCAATTAAGTTCAATAACCATTTTATATTTTTGATTTAGTTGCATAAATGTACTTCAACTTTTCAGTGACTAGTAGTCTTATATTAAATCTAATTTCTTAATTCTAAATTTTTAATGATTAGAAAGATTCAGCCATAATGTTTTAGTGCTTGGTGCCTTCACTTGAACTAGGTCATCTTTCCAACCTTGATATCACTAAGCTTCAAGGCTTAAAGTTGCCTTAAATAGACTTATAACAACACTAGTTTAGTGGTATCGTAGTATCTTATCATAGTGGTCAAAGTCTAGTAAGGTGAGCAATATATTATCATTGTGGCCAGCGTTTAAAAGTTTTAGGTGGATTGTCGGCTAATTACATATGCTTATGATCAAAATCATATGTTATTTGTTGTAGGCTCAACAGTGAGGTGATACTTGCAGGGGTATCATTATTTCCTTTATGTTTCAACTACACGTCTAAGTTTCCTTTTTTGATTCATAAATACACATCTAAGTTTTTCTTTTATCTTGTTCAGTTAACATGTTGGGGTATTGATTTCATGAGAAACATGGGTAAAATCCATGCTCTTTGTATGCATAGAACACTTTAGCAACTGTAAGGTTTGACTTGATTTCAGGGGTCATCTGGTTCTTGGTATTGGGCAGGTTTTGGGGGGGGGGATAATTTGGAAGGAGAGGAACTGTAGTATTTTTGAAGACAAAAGCAATCCTGTGCAGAAAGTCAAGATGAATTGTATACTTTTTTTCATTTTTGGTGTAAAGAAAACTATGTAGAGGAAACTGAATCACTAGTTGATGTGATAGGTTCCTTGTGAAGCAGTTGTCCTAAGCATGTGGGTTTTTGTAACTGTAGATAGCACTATTATGGTGCAGATCTATATATGTATATATATACATACATGTTACCAGCTTCAAAAAAAAGGTTTTTTTTGGGGTGGGGGGATAAAGTGGACATCATTAGTGTCTATTTTTGTTTTGAATTTGGTTCATGGGGTTATTTATCATCTAGATTATTTAGTCAAGTAGAACTTTTTTCTTCAATGAGGGGGTTAATTTTATCTCGTGGGTTTGCAATGGAATCCTATGGCTAAAAGTGTAAAAACTCTTACTCCTGCACCGTACCCTTCCCCAACTCCCATCCCTCTTACCTCACCTCCTCTCTGGCCTTCAAAGTTCATAGTCCATATCTACCTGCCTCCTGCTTGGTAATTTTTTTTATAATTTGGTTGATGATAATTATCTAAAGGAATATCTTAACGATCATTTCATACATAGTGTATGACCAAACCCAAGGAAAACTACCAATCTCATTGAGAGTCTTCTCAATAGCAATCATTTCATGATAATACAACTCACTCTCAACTAGTCAATGTTTTCTCCATTCTTCGGTGTCATAATAGTTCTCCTTTATCTTGCAAACCAAATGATCCCCATGAGTTAAAAAATGGATTAATATTGTTACAGCTTACAACCTCTGTTATTGTAAGGGTAGAATCTTAATTTGAAAGATATTCATAGTGAAAAGACGCTTTCATATCATCATGAATATACGAGTAGTAGTTGATTTCGTCACGGATGCCTTTTGACCTTTTAGCAAGAGAATAGTTCTAGTCTCAAAAAGACGACTAATATTTATTAAATTATAATCACTTGCAATTTATTAGTATCCTTTTCAAACTATTGCTTTTATAACCTATGATTATTGCCAAATTGTGTCATGGTTTAAAGGCAGATCAACTTGTTTCTATTCCAATTGTCTAGGATTAAGAATGGAAAGACTAGACTTGTCTTACTATGTAGTTTTGGTAATATTGAGCTCATTGGCAAACTCTGGTAGTGGAAGCTCAAACGATCTCTTCTTATCAATCCTTTAGCAGGAAGCAATTGAGAAAATACCGTCTTTTGAAATCTCATTGATGAAGGCACAAAGAGGGTGGGAAAAGATGGGATAATTATTGAAGAGAGGGCGGAAAAATAGAAAAATCGCTGATAGCCATCTGGTAAATAAAATTGAGTAATTAGTTGGAACTTTCCGATTCCTCTGCTAGTGGTGATTGATAGATGGTCTGGAGAAAGTAAGGCCTAGCAAAGACAAAAATGTAGCACAAACATTGAGAAAGACATTGGAATTTGGAGAATTTAGTGAAAGATGGCGTGTTTTTTAAAGTGAGATGGCATGTAGCAACCACAAAATTCTATTACTATTGTTATATGGACTTTGTAGCCATAATTTTCTAAAAATCATCATTAACTTTATAAAGACATTTATTGAAGTTTATGTTGTGTGTGTTTGCTAAAGATATGTGTTCTCTTGTTTTTTCACTATAAATATATCTTACTCGTTAGTGTGTATTAAAATAGTATATCTGTCTTTGCTTGGAGTGCTAAAGCGATATATAAGGCTTGGAGTGCTAATAGTTAGGGAAAGCTTAAGGAGAGAAATCAAAGGATCTTTCGAGGGAAAGAATGCTCTGTACAGAATATTGAATGGAAAGTTATTATTACTTTAGGATTTTGGTGTAAAGAGCAGAATATAGAAGAAGAAATCCAATTAGTGGATTTTATAGGTTCCTTGTAACTATCCATGACACTTTTGTAAATTTTGGAGGTGACCAGCATAGCCCTGAATGCTGATGAATACAACTTTTACCAATTTCAAAAAAAAAAATTAAAATGGAAATAACTCTTTATAAATTCTATTTTAAGCAATATAGCTTTGTTTAATCCTTAATTTTGTGATGCAGATGGATCCTTCTTACAGGCCTAGTTTACTGGTGAGTAGTAGCAATGGTGGATCTGGGGTGCTTCCATTCGCTGGGTCAGACTTGGTGCTAAGCCCTTCCCAATGGAGTAGTCATGTTGTTGGTAGAGCTTCTTTCTGTTCATTGTTAGATTAAATTTATATTTGTTGAACCGAGTGTTGTTTATTATTTTGCACGGGCAGCGTCTTCCCAACCCCCCCTATCGGTTTTGAAACCCCTTGTTAATCTCTTAATGTCTAATTCACACATTTACTGCTTTTTTCATGACAAGTATTGACACATTTATTGTTGTTTCTTTCATTGCACTGCAAAAAAAGAATAAGAGTACTTGAGTTTATTTTCTTTGGGCTTACTCAGTGAATTAGATGCAGACTTGGTGTTTTTCCTCGAATTGTGGAGATGCTAGTCTTGGACCATTACATGGATCCTGAGCTAGGTGGAAAGAATCCAATTTTTATTTTGTGATGCTAATATTGTTTATTGTTGAGAGGATATACATTGTAACATCCATGGTTGACCTATCATTGTAAAACAAATTGTTTGATGATTGTATCCCTGATAGTCCTTACTCCTTACCATGAAATCTATTCATGAAGGTTCTAAGTAGTGACTGATTTATTAATGGATCATTCTTCATATTTATCTCAATTTTATTATTTCCTGGCATGTGTGATCTAGGTAAAATTAGCTCATGGCTTGACTTGGATTCTGAGGATGAGATGCTTCGGAGGGATTCTGAGATTACTTTGAAACAAGAAATAGCCTGGGCTTCTCACCTTTCACTGCAGGTGAGACTCTTGAATATTCTATGTTGTGCAAACTGAATGGAAACTGATTTGCAAACATTTTCTTTTCTCATTATTTTTATCGTCTCCAGATTTTTATAGTTTCTATATATGCTTCTGTGGCTGTGTCTTTTGTTCCTACAGTATACAGGGTTGCCACCCACTTGATCCCCAATTCAATAGTAGTCTTTCACCTTTGTACTTATCCAACATACAAAAGTGTGCTTCATTCACATAGAAGTGTATCAGCATGCAAACTAGTATTGGATATTCTTCTAATAACAACTTCCCTTTTTATGCCAAAGTGTCTTAGGGATGTAAGAAATGTGCTTGTTTCTCTCCATCAGTCTCTTTTTAGCTGCCTTAAACAATGTTAGAAGTTTGACCAAAAGCACCGTGTTGACTTGACATGACAATGTCCCGGTGGTCAGGTGGTGTGAAGATGGTATGAGGTTTATACAGATTTTGTCAAATCTGATCTTACTCTGACTTTGTGTCAGTAGATTAAGAAGATGAAGGGCAACAAGCAAGAACCACATGCTGCTGTTACTCTTTATTCTTTTCTGTCTATTACTTTCTCTTTTCCTGTATGTGATATGAAAGAAAGTCGGTGAGACAAGTTAGGCTGAAAGAGAGCATGTTTATAACCAAGGGATTTAAAATAAGATGTTAACACTTTGGGTATATATATGTATAATTTTTACACTTGGAGAGCAGGGGTTAAATCCTAGCCAAGACAGAAGACACTAGACAATTTCTTATTATCTACCTAAGCTTTGGTGAACCAGAGTTCCTCGGTACTTGTGATGGTGGGAAGTAGCAAGTAGATGGTAGAGTAGTCAAGTTTTGTGCAAGCTGGTCTGGACACTGCCATTATAAGAGGATTAGTTCTACTTCTTCAATTGTTCTCCTAATTTTCAGCCTTAAACTCATTGTATGTACACCTGCATTGATTAGCCACTAGATTTTCCTTGGGCAGACAACTGCTAAAGATAACTCAAATTTTGGAGTTATTGTTTATATTTGAAGGCCAACCCTCCTTGGGCGAAGAACTGCTAAAGATAACTCGATTTATTGCATTATTATTTATTTGTGAAAGTCAACCGGTGGGTGTGGCCTAACTGTGGATGAAGCTAGAAAAAAGACCATGTGAGACTAGTGTCTGAATACCACCAGCCTTGGTGGACAGAGTTACTAGTTATCAATACTGGTGTAGGTACCTGATGGAGTAGTTGAGTTGCAAGTTGATCCGAACACCACTATTATGATTTATGAAAAGAAAATTCTAGCTGTGAATGCTTCTGTTGGGTTGGCACCTTTTGCATGCCTCTCCATGTTTGCCTCCATCAAAGAATACGGAAATATGGGGGAGGGCAATGATTGTGTAAATGCAGTTACTTTTCTGTTTGCTCTCGCAACCTTTATTTGCTTGAATTAAGCAGCATTTTTGTTTATTGCTTACCCATTTTCTGATCCTGCAGGCCTGTCTTCTTCCTGCACCCAAGGGAGTGATCTGTGCTAATTATGCTAGATGTGTGAATCAAATTCTACAGAATCTAAGCAATATGCAGGTGTCAATCTTGTCTTTATTTTGGTTTAGTTATTTGTCCTCTGTTTTTATTCACTTTAAATACTTGTTCCAGCATAGTTTGTTTTATGTTTCATATTCTCATTTTGATTTTATGTGGTTTGAAGTTGTGGCTAAGGATTCCATTGGAGAAATCTGATGATGATGATGGTGGAGATAGAAGTCCCAACTCTATGGTGAGTAATTGCTGCATGACTGCTTAGTGAAGATCTATAACTTTATATCCCCCTAGCTGTCAGACTGGTCATTACTGAAAGTCAGTGCCAATTGACAGATGTTATAACATTCATCATAATTTTAATGGTCAATATTGGTGGACGATATGGAGAGAGAAATATGAGAGATTTTGATGGAATTGAGAATGATTTTGTATATTTGAGGAGTAGCCTCTTTTCCCTTATTTCTTTTTAGGGTACCCATGAGATTCCTGTAGGTATAGAAGATTGGGTGTCGTTTGTATAAAATCATATATTTTTGTAAGATGTACTACTTTTGGTATACTTGTTTACGGGTATCTTTTCGCCCATTGTTAATAAATTTTTTTCTTGATAAAAATTGGTTTATTCGGTGGCATTTTCTATGCTATACTTGGATCCTTCTGGCTGGCTCGTTGACCGTGATGATTTATTTCCCTTACTGATATTATCCTTCTGATAAGGAAGTGATTCTGGTTTTCTTTTTGGTGGTACTGGGGTTGTCCTGGTAAAAGTGAACGGAGTGTTTATCATTTTGTATTGGCTGCATTTATTCTCAAGTCTGATATTTAATTATTGTCTCTGATAAATCTCCCAAAAGCTCCTCTTTTCATATTTTCATTTATGTTATTCGAGCTATATGTCACAATGCTTGATTTTAATAGATAAGTTAGTACTTTAGTTTGATGATGGATTTCTTTATACCAAGCAGGGTGAAGAACATAGAGACTCATGGGAAATGTGGAACTCATTCCGCACTCTCGGTGAACATCACAGTCAGCTTTCAGTTGCACTTGATGTTTTGTATGTATATAAATTTGTGAAGTGTAGTTATTTTAAATTTAATGGTTTCTAGGTGATAAACTTTGAGGAAAATTCTTTGTTGAGATTCATTGTCATGGTTATGTCAGTACACTTACATGCGATTTACTTGCTGCGTAGATCCTCATTACCCTCTGTGAACTCACTTGCGCGGTGGTTTGGGGAGCCTGTTAGAGCTGCTATAATTAATTCCAATGTAAGAAATTCAAGGGGTTGCCCCTTTTTTCTTCACTGTAGTGCTTGATACTCCTTTTGTTCTAAGTAAGAAAAATGTTACTTTGCTGATTCGACAGTCTTTTCTCACCAATGCTCGTGGCTACCCCTGTTTGTCAAAACGACACCAAAATCTATTGACGGAGTTTTTCAACCACTCAATTCAGGTAAGCATGTTAACATCCAGTTCAATGATTCAATATGGAGTTTTCCGTTAACAATATAGTTCAATGCATATTTGAAGCAGTGGTTTAAAAAAGTGGTGACAAGTTCATTGAGCAGCACTGTCTTTTGTTTTCTGATAATTTGCTGGTAAAGGCCATTACTTTGAACTGTTTTATCAATTATAGAGAAAATGCTTCTTTATCTTTCTAAAACAAATTTGCTGATACATTTGTAAGGAAAATGTCTTAGCCCTGGGTAGATACATTTTAATTTTACAAATTGTTATTGTTACTGTGTTACAAACTCGGGCATATGTACATATTCAACATGGGTGTCTGGAACTATACTGTAACAGGTACATGTAGTTTTCGCTTATTTTTAGTGTATAAAGAATCCTCCAGAAGTACTGTCACAAGTATGTGAAGGATGCATGCAACTTAAAGCACAATTCCATTGATCTTAACTGTTCCAATAAGGGGATTCTCTGGTTTGTTTTGTATCTCTTTTACAGTGACAATAAAAATCCTGCCAGGAATTGTCCAATATCATGTGGACATGGTTTTCTTTGGCTGGTTGTTGTGTAGTTTCCCTAACTGAACTAACCAGTTCTTTTCGCAAACAAAGCAGAATTGCTTTGAGTATCTTGGAAACTGGTGCTCTAGGTTAAATAAATTGCTGGAAACCAATCTAGTTGTCCAATTTGAATTTTGACCATTTGACACAATTATTACTTTGGCGACAAGTATGTAAGATAAGGCGATGGCTGGAAAGAGATAGAAGGATTAGTCACCTAATTAGTAGATCTGGAAGCATTAGAATGCTAAAGCAGGCTAGCAAGAAGCATAATGGCAACTGCCAAAATTGGTCTTTTTATCCTAAGATACTTCAGCCACCTACTGCTCAATGGAGATAACTCTTCTGTAACTCCATTGTAGGGGAGAAGACCTTTGACATGATGGAATATTAGCACGGTACGTGATCGCTAAAAATAGGAGGTTCAGGAGCAGGGTTAGTATTGATGAACAGAGGCTCATATGTTGTCTTCCATTACGCAGAGCACTGGAAGGATGATGACGCATCTGCCCTGTGAAGAAAAAAGAACAGGTCTATCAGTATCAGGTGGCACAAAAAATTCAACCATTTGGTGGACACACATGGAATCATGCTGAGAGAAAAGAAGATAGAATCATCCAGTCAGAACTGGATGTGGATATGGGATAGTTGGTGATAACTGGGAAACTGCGAAGTATGTCTAGAAAAGAACACATTGACTATACAGTCTCTGATTGGTCTATGCCATGCACAGGCAGAATATTGTAAGGCTTTTTAGCTATCCACCGAGTCTTGGATCTGGAAACAACCAATTTCTTGGTTATTACAAAAAGCACAAAAAAAATGTTGCAAGACAATTTTTGAGCTGCAACTGTTTCTTAACAATGTGAAGTAGCCACTTGGTGCTCTTTGTGATTAAAAAATAATGTTAGCATATTTGGGGTGGGAAATAGGTTAAGCTGAATGAGATGCAGCAGAATAGACTACCCAATAGTCGGGGTTCCATGTTTACTGGCAGATCTTCAGTAAGGTACCTAACCAAACTAACTCTGTCATGATAATTGACTCGTCAACCCTGAAGAGAAGTTTAAGGATAAACAAAAATTATTGGGCGACATAACAAAACAACATAAAAAGTTTGCCACGTTTGATAAAATAATTCTGGGAAATGCTTTTATTCTTGGCTATGTTGCGCGGACTCTTCATTTTTGTAGCCGAACCCGTCTCGACGCGACACTGGTGCGGGGGCAGGTGCGGGGTGCGTGTCGGATTCGGTCAAGCTGATCTGGATACTTTGACCAGAGCCAAGAAAAAAATTGGGGAAGAAGAGATCAGTTTCATGGCCGCTGAAAGTTGACGACTTTTTCTCCGACAAAGTTGTCATGAGATCTGGTTGCTCCATGGAAAAGAATAGAGAAGAGGCAAAGCTTACAAGAACAGAGAGAGAGGAGGCAAAGCTTCTTTCTTGTATAAGAACAGAGAGGAGACGAAGGCTCCATGGGAAAGAACAAAGGATTCAGAGTCTTTTTCTTGAAAAAGAACAGAGGAGAAAGCATTTTTTCTTGAAAAGGAACAGAGCAGGCGAAGGGTTTCTTGGGAGCAGAAAGGGGTTTCTTGGTAGAAGAAGGGAAAGGCACGGCACTTCATGAATTGTATTATCTAATTAAAGTTAGGCTATATATATATGATTATTTCTTTTTTTTATAATAAATAAAAGGAATTATAATTTTTTTTAAATTAATTAGCAACAAGTTATAATTAATTTATACTTTTAAATGGCCCAATTTAGGAGAGTGCATTATTTGGATTAAAGCCAAAAAATCAAATCAAATTATTATTATTATTATTATAACTATATTTTATAATATTGAATATTTTTAGCCGAATCCCCGCACTCGTATCCATACTCGGATTCGCACCCCCAAATCTTATAATTTAAATTTTGCCGAATCCGACTCTCGGATTCGCATCCATCTTGGATACCCGCACCCGAGTCCGATCAACTTAGATTCTCGGTGATTTGTCTTCGCCATATGTTTTATTTCTGTTATTCATTCTCTAGGAGTCCTGCAAAAAATAGTTTAGCATAACAATTGCTGCAAAGTGGATTGAAAAAGGAAATTGGGTCCCTACCAGAATGTGATACAGCCGCGGATGTAAACCCCTTGGGAGTGTTTGGTTTCACTGTCTCGTTTCATTAGGAAAGCAACTAAAAGTTATGAGTCAATCTTGGTGTAGGTACACAGTGGTGGTAAACGCATGGACCACTTGTCGGTGACTCATTTCTGGGGAAGGGGATTAAATATGAAGAAGAAAGCTCAGTAGCCTGGTCATATGAATAGCCAGTTACAAGGCAGGATTTTGAAAGAGAATTGGAGCATTTGCCTGGTGGAAGAAAATTGTGTGTAGAGTATGAAGGAGAAATAGAAATGAGAATTCCAGTGTTAGAGGAGTTTTATTAACTTGATTAAAAGGGTGGAGTGTTTAAGGAGGTGAATGAAATTGGGATTCTTTAAAACTGAAGTGCAAGTAGGACACTGAGTGTTAGGGGAGTTGAAGGGAATTGATGTTGTTTGAAACTGGAGAGTAAGTGGGCAAGTAGTACTAACACTATTGCCATTTTATTTATCAAGATTTATCGTGTTATGTGCACTTATGCCTGTTTTAGTCATTTTTAGTAACTCATTACCTAAATTTTGTACATAGCTTGTGGTTTGAGCTGATACATTGGTAGGTTTGTTCAGCTTGGTCCAAATCGGTTTTAAAAAAATTGTCTACAAATGATCTTTTTTAAGCTCACATATTTTTGTTTAATGTGCTTAGGCTACCGATTTGAGTGTAGCATCTTCATAACATCTAACCATTTGGTAGCAAGTTGAGAATATGTTATCTTGTTGTCATATCTACTCATTTTCATATGCTGAGTTATCTCCCGATTTGTTATCTGCATTCGATTCTTCTACTTGTCTTGTTGGATAATCATATGATTTTCTTCATTTTTGGGATCTTACCATGAACTCTCTCTTGCAAATGTCTCCTGCAGATAGTCATCTCTGGACAACAAATGCAGAATTTCCCCACGGGAACTTCAGTGTCAAATTCTCACAATAGTAATAATCAAAGTGAGGGCATTGAGGGTATGGTGTTGAACTGGATTTGAGATTTATTTTGATAATCAGAAAGTCACAGTGATGTATATTAAGCTGCCTTAGTTTCACTCCGATCTTTTGGTTTGTCCTACTTCGCAGTTTCTTTTTCCATCGTCACCGGTAATACTTGTGATATGTTAAATATCCATAAAACCACCATTTTGGTCGTCCAGTCAGGGCTAAAGTGCTACAAAAAATGACTTGTATCCTACATATTCCATGTATATGAAATGCCAATTTACATATTCACCTCGGTCTCCTTAATTATTTGTCATCAATATAGCACCAACTACTAACCAAGCAGACCATCTCTTCGATGCTTTGGTGCGACATAATTTTTCTCTATCACACTCTTGTCTCCTTCTCTTAACTCTATATAATAAGATCTCACCATAAAAGAGTTCGTTCCTATGAATTTCAAACCATACAGTTTTCCCCCCTTCCACCATCTTCCCCCCTGTCCTATTTGCGTATGAGTGGTCTTATGAGATTTGAATCCTTCGTGAACCCCTTGGTATCCCCATAAAACAATTGACCACCATATTCTCTTTCTCGATCGTCAGAGCATGCACCTATGGGAATGCAGACATTAGGTTATCTATTCCTTTATGTTCAGTCTTATTGTTAGCAAGATTGCTTTAGTTTGTATTAACATTGTTCAGGCATGCAGCGACATCCGCTAAGGTCATACCTGGACTACATTGCTTATTTGTACCAGAAGATGGATCCACTTCCTGAACAAGAACGCTTTGAGGTAGTTATCTTTTGTGCGTTTGGGGATGTTGTTGACCTGTTGGTTCGTTTGTATTAAGTTTCAATGACACTCCGACTTTTTTCTTATTCAGCTTGGTTATAGAGATTACTTACAGTCTCCCTTACAGGTGCATGCTTTATTCTCTATCTTCATAATTTTCTTCTATAAGTATAGGTAGCTGAACATTTTTTAATTCATTTCTTTCCTTCAGCCTCTCATGGACAATTTGGAGGCCCAAACATATGAAACATTTGAGAAAGACACGACCAAGTACATACAGGTACGTGTAAGCTTATTGTCTGGCAGTAAAACTTAAACTAAACTTAATCAGGGGCTTGTTTGTAGTTGCTCTAGTTTAGAATGTTCTGAAGTGCTAAGCAATGTGGCTTTTACAAAAGAAATTGATACGGGCATACTTCTGCAACTATCATATGCTTGTTGTGTGCTCCTTTCTTATTGAAAGAAAAATATCTGTTGAAATTTTATCTGTTATCATCTATTGTTGTTTTTGGGAGAAATAAGGAGCTGCCCCATTAAGGAGGTATGCAGATGTTGACAACATGGTGTTAGCAAGAGATCATAACTCTTTCATTGTGTTTGTGTATATTCAGATTTTTGGTGAGCACGAAGCGGAAAAAAGCTGCAAGGCCCCGCATCACGCTTTGAGCGAAGCGCTCGCTTCATTGAAGTGAAGCACAATTTATAAGAAAAAAGGCCAAAATAAATAGAGACAATGTATAAGCAAAAGTTCAAATAAAAAACTAAAAAGTAGATATCACACAATCCTTCATAGACCATAGGACAAACAAAATCAAAGATACTAACGGTTCAACATCTAATTCTTATTCTTCTATAGTTCTACCTCGACAAGATTTTTTAAATATTGTATTCCTAATTATCATTATATTGCTCATCATCATCTTCAACTCCATCATCATCCTTTTCAATTTCATCAACTAGGGATAAACTTGTACTACTTATTTTCTCCTCCTAAGTAAGCTATAAGTATTCCCCTTAAACCATAATGGTTCTTCTCAACTCCACTTGCCTCTGCATCAACACCCCAAGTGAAATCAGAATCTCCCTAAAAAATGCTTCATCTTTAGCATTCCAACAACGATTAGTCATTCACTGGTATCATCAATATTATCCAAAAGAATTGGATCAATTGTATTGCTAGCATTGTAAAGATGCCTCAAAGTTCTGTTGTATTTTATGAACACTAGGTCATTGAGGTGCTTCAGGGTTCTCTTCCTCAATGACCTAGTGTTCATAAATATAATAGAACATTAAGGCGTCGTTATAACGCTCGCCATGAATTGATCCACTTCTTTTGCATAATATTGATGATATCAATGAATGACTAACTGGAGTTGAGAATGCTAAAGATAAAATAATTTTTGGGAGATGTTTTGCTTTCACTTGGGGTGTAGCCAAAGAGGCAAGTGGAGTTGAGGAGAACCATTATGGTTTAAGGGGGAGTACTTCAAGCTTACATAGGAGGGGAAATGAAGTAGCTACAAGTCTATGCCTAGTTGAAAAAGATGATGATGAAGTTGAAGAAGATGATGAGCAATATAATGATAATTGAGGAATATAAGATTTTGACAATCTTGTAGAAGTAGAGCTGTAGCGGTAGAAGAATAAGGATTGGATGTTGAACCATTAATAGTTTTGATTTTGTTTGTCCTATGATCTATCAAAGATTTTGTGATATCCACTTTTTAGTTTTTAATTTGAACTTTTGCTCATATATATTGACTCTATTTTTTTTGGTCTTTTTTCTTTTGAATTGTGCTTCACTTCAAAGAAAAGAGTGTTTCGCGTGAAGTGGGGCCTTGAAGTTTTTTTCCGCTTCGCACTCCCCGAAACATTGATGAGAATGTACCCTAACTGCTTTAGTGAAAACACCTGGGAAGGGTCTTTCCTTGAAAATGTCCTCGAACATCAAATATATATAATGAACTGCACATGGAGTCCAATATATGTGAGGGAACACCCCCTTCAACATATCACCCACTTTATCATTTTCATATGCATTATCTGTAACAGTTTGAACAACATTCTCTGCACCAATCTTCTATATAGTGTTCTGAAAGGAGAACATTTTGATGGAATCAATAGACGAGTTGCTCGTATCAATAGATTCAAGAAATAAGCTTTTCTTTGGAGAATTCACCAACACATTGATGTTCATTTTTCTGGTTCTTATCCATCATAATGGAACATTCAAATTTGTTCCATTCTACCCGATGATCCTCCACAATTTATTTTTGTTTCTTCCACTTCTTTAGTTAGATAATTAACTTCATGATAAGTGGCGGGCTTCATTCCCGGACCGCATTGGTCTACGACCTCAATGGAGGCTCCAAAAGGGTCGATAGAATTGACACAATTGAAGGGGAGCCCTGCATCATAAACCCACCGTGAAAAGGCCGTAACTGCACGTTCCCTCAAATGTTCCTTGGCAACATCATGCAAACTTTTTTTATTACTTTTTCCTGCATTATCTCTGGCTTCTACGGAAAATAATACTCGAAGTACTTTTCCTATCAATTGATCCACAACTTGCCGAGACTATTGCGTTCTTGCCCCTTTTTGTGATTTTGCAGGAAACGAAAAATCCACAACTTCACCCTCTTCCATTTCTTCTTCATCATCATCATCATCATCAAGATTAGTCGCATTTGGTTGATCTGACATTTAATTTTTTAGCTTCTTTTTTTCCTCAACATGCTTTTTTATTTCTTCCCTCACAACCTCCGGGCATTTTGCACAATGTGCGACATCGCTATAAATTACCAATAAGATGTTTGTGGTGAAATATTCCGCCTTGAAAATGTATTGTCACAAAAAATACATGTGACTTTGCTCCTATTGGTCTCACTAGCTCTTCTACCGCATTTCCAAG
The DNA here is from genome assembly GCA_029582245.1 of Solanum etuberosum. Classification (NCBI taxonomy): domain Eukaryota; kingdom Viridiplantae; phylum Streptophyta; class Magnoliopsida; order Solanales; family Solanaceae; genus Solanum; species Solanum etuberosum. Next base: position 33,250 of record JAJONR010005633.1, on the reverse strand, counting down.
CCGGGTCAGACTGAAACATTTTTAATCACGGTCACTGTTAAGAAAAAAATAGCAACATATTTTATCATTATTAAGAAAAAAAGAATTCAGCAACATATTTAATCACTTTTAGCTGTTAAGAATTTTTTTTAGCAAGGCAGTTACATTTTTTTCCCAGAACACTAGCAGAAGTGAAAAAAACAGAGCAGGCAGCAGTAGATGTCGAGAAAAAAAACAGAGCACTAGCAGGCAGCAGTAGATGTCGAGTAAAAAAAACAGAGCACTAGCGAAATAAAGAAACAGAGCAGAACTGTAGATGTGAACAAGAAAACAGAGCTCAAATTTTTTATTAGAAGGAAAGACCAGAAGTCGAGAAAAAAACAGAGCAAAGAAGAGAGTATAAAAAAAATAGTAACAAGAAGAAGAATGAAGAACAAAAAGAACCCTAGCTCTAGCAGCACTAGAAAGAAGAAAAAGACAAAAGAAGAAGAAGAATTAACAAGAGGAAGAAATTACCTGAAAGCAAAGAGAAGAAGAGCTGCAAAACCCTAGTCGAGCTTTTTGAAAGTCATGAAATAGGATTCTGAAGTTGCGACTTATTTGTGTCCTTGTAATTGACCTTCTTAAAAAAAGTCTTCACCAAAAATAATTGACCTTCTTAAAAGGCTTCAACACAAAACGATCGCTTCATTCATTGTGCTGGAGCGCGCTTCTGCACCGGAGGCAATCACTTCTCTTCAACAGTCTCACGTCAGGTCTTCAAAGCGACTTCACCTCGCATCTCCTTGCTTCATCACTTTATGAAGCGCTTGCTTCCAGAACGTTGTGTATATTCCTTAGCTTTTCCTCAAAATATTTTCTTGTGATGCTGTTTGAGGAATCTCATAATTTTATCTAATTACAGACTGCAATTCAGATATATGTTCAAGTTGGAATTAGAAACTTAGAATTGATCTGATAATGAACAAAATTCTTCTAAACTGTACCTTATGGTCCTACTAAAGCCAAGGGTTATTTGATTCGCTATCCTAATAATTCATTCTTTTGCATTTTGAAGACATTGAATGATGGTTGCCCTTTCTCTAACTTGCATCCTTACCAGTAAAAGCCAAAGAGTGCAATAAAATTTTCCATCTAAAGAAGGAAACCATAGGCTCTTTTATGGGTTGTGTATTTAATGTTTTGCCTTGTTAATCATATAGTTGAAAACTTAATTTTTCATTATCAAAAAAAATCATATAGTTGAAAACTATAGCTGCGTGATTGCTTTGCTGTTCATATTTTTATCATCCTTCTGTGGGATTATAATGGGTTTGTTGTTATGTCATCCTTCTCAAAATACATACTTGAATCCACACACATGTTATACCATTAATTGGGAAAGCGAGCGCTTCATTGCTTTAAGCGGTGAAGCAAAGCTGAAGCGAGGCATGTATAAAGAAGCGGCCGCTTCTGGGCTTGAAGTGCGATGCAACCAGAAGTGGCGACGCGAGAAAAGCAGCGATTTTATTTCTTTTAATTAATAAGTGATCGATTTTAAAGAATAAAAAGAGTCGCGACTTACCTGGTTCTTAAGAAATCATAACAGTAAGGTTGAAGTGCGATGCAACCAGAAGTGGCGATGCGAGAAAAGCAGCGCTTTTATTTCTTTTAATTTATAAGTGATCGATTTTAAAGAATAAAAAGAGTCGCGACTTACCTGGTTCTTAAGAAATCATAACAGTAAGGTTTCAGTATACTCTTTCCTTCCAGTACTTTTTCTCTTTTCTTCTTCTTTCTGGTGCAGTGGAACTGCTAGCCTAGGATTTTTCTTTGTTTTTTCTACTCTATTCGTTACTCTGTTTTCCTTTGCCCTGTTTAGGTTTGATTATTACAATTAAATGTTGTTGAATATTTTTTCCGCACAGTGATTAAAATATATATTGTTGAATTGTTTTGTTTCTTAACAATGACTAAAATGTTGTTGAATTTTTTCTTAATAGTGATAAAAATATAATGGTGATCATTTTTCTTAAATCTTATCCGCGATTAAAAGTGGCTGACCTGGCATGAAAATATGGTAAAAAAGTTAGTGAGACCAATAGGACAACAATTGTATGTCTGTCTTGTGACAAGACAACTTAAGGGGAACTTTTTTTCAGTTTTTAATATGAACTTTTGCTCATATATTTTGTCTCTATTTATTTTGGTCTTTTTTCTTTTAAATTATGTTTCACTTCAATGAAGCTTCAGGCTTCACTTAAAGCGTGAAGCGGGACCTTGCTGTTTTTTTCCGCTTTGCGCTCCCCTAAATTCCGTGTAAACCTTATTATCTCTCTTTCACTTAATTCCTTTACCTAGTCCTTTTAATTATTCACAATTTCCTTTTCCTGCATGATGAGTAAGAGTCTGTGGTTTATTTAGTATTGTGCCTCAACTGTATTTCTTTACTAGTATAATTGTATTCCATGATCACTGTTGACTCCTATTCTGGCAGTATCAAAGAGCAGTTGCGAAAGCTTTAGTGGACAGAGTTCCAGATGAAAAGGCATCTACAATCACTACCGTAAGGGTTTTCTCTTGAGAATTATCTGTCTTACGTTTGATGTTAACTTACTCATTTAAACAGCTCGGGATGTTGTCTTGAGTTTACTTTTAGTGGCATCCTCAGCTGTTAATGTGACTTGTTCAAATGCTTGTTGCAGGTCTTGATGGTTGTTGGGGCTGGACGTGGACCTCTTGTCAGAGCTTCACTGCAGGTTTAAATGTCTTCCCCTAGAGAATGTCAAAACAAGGAAGAAAATGAAAAATATGCATTTGCCTTGTGCCAATAAATCATCTTATGTTTTTTCTTTACCTTGTTGCTGACAGGCTGCTGAAGAAACTGGACGCAAGTTGAAAGTTTATGCTGTCGAGAAAAATCCAAATGCAATCGTCACCCTACATGTAATCAATTCACTGTTGTCTTTTGTGATTTAGTTTCATGAACTTTTGATGTGTGGCCATTGTTGCTATTCATTTTCTTCTCAAGTCTAGAATGTGTTTAGTTCTCATAATCTCCAGTAGCTATTCAAGCTAGTTGAAAAAAGAAAATGCTGAAATAGCTGGATTTCTAAATTTTTGGTCTGTTAATATGCTAATGTATATTTAATGAATTTGAACTCTTGAATCTTGTGAAAGTTGAATAGAAATGGAATGGCGTCAAACATGGTGAGACATCCCAAAATGTGAGGTGTGCTAAGAGACATATTACATGTTAACTGATGGTTATAAAAATGTTACATGTACCTGATATGTGTAAATGGAGAAAAGCATAATTTGCATACTAGAAAAATTCTGATTTCCTTGCATCTAGCCTCTGCTGGGTTTGAGTTGGCCTCTTTGTCCATGTATACATTCTATGGAAGTCCATATCAAATCTATCAAAACAAGAATATTACCTTGTCTTCTTTCTTACTGGAGGAAAGAGTACTCCACTTGGTCTTCTAACAAAAGAAAATATTGACTCTACTTGAATTAAGAATTTACTAGTTGGGGGCTCCTCTTGCGTTGGATATGTCTTTTGAGCCGACGGTCTATCATAAAATGCCTCTCTAGTCTCTACCCCACAAAGGTATGGGTAAGGTTTGCATACATCCTCCCCTCCCTAGATCTCCCTTGTGGGATTACACTGGGTATTGTTGTTATTGTTGGATCCTGAACAGTGTAGATTGGATTAGGGAATAATTAGTTGAACTGGACTGAATCCACATAGTGTCCTTAGTTTAGTGCATGTGACATCACTTATGGATTCAGGGTTTTTGGCTTTTTTTTAACTGAAAAAATAATAATATATAATCGGGGTCTTTGTTGACTTCAAATTTGATGGAAAATCCAAATTGTTAATTGATGTTTTATTCTCTTTCCATAAACTCTTTGTTGGAAGATCTGGGAGCAGACGGACTTCTACTTTACTATGTTAGCGGACTCTCACTAGTGTTTTCTTTGGTGAATGCTATTTTTGACAGAGCTTACTAAAGATTGAGGGCTGGGAAAAACTTGTCACCATAGTTTCAAGTGACATGCGCTGCTGGGATGCTCCCGAGAAAGCTGATATTTTGGTATTAAACCGACTCTTCGGATGAAGAAACAAACCATTTTATTTATAAAATATAATGTTTGATCTTTCATTTGCAAATTCTCATTTGAATTCCTCCCATCATTTATTTTTTTACTAATACAGGTTAGTGAATTGCTTGGGTCATTTGGAGACAATGAGCTGTCACCTGAGTGTCTTGATGGTGCTCAAAGATTCCTGAAAGAAGACGGAATTTCAATTCCATCATCGTATGTGTTCAGATATTTTATAGTCATTTGCTTTTCATATTCAAGGATATACGCTGGTTTAACACGATCCACAGAGTTCCATCTCTGGTGGTGAAAATCATGAGTATGGGTTAATGCTGCTCATTGGCAAGCATCTGCCGTAGGAGTGTACTCATTAGTTCTCATGTCTGATAATTTTAGATTTGTGTGGTTCCGCTTGAACTTATTTGGAGAGGTACAGTGATTCCAAGAAGAGCACTGAATTACCTTTTGGTGACTTAAAAACATAAAATGGGGATTTGTCTCCTTGACTACAAATTTCTCAATCGACCTAAAAATGGAATATTTTCCTCTATACCTAGAAATACTTACTAGTATGCCATGATATTTAATTACTTTGCTTATCGCAGGTATACAAGTTTTTTCCAGCCTGTGACTGCTTCAAAATTATACAATGATGTAAGCACTCATCTTTTGTATTATATATATATGGGGTTCATTGACCTCCATTTTGAGTTGTAACATGGATTGATGCTATTGTCACAGATTAAATCTCACAAAGATCTTGTGCACTTCGAAACTGCTTATGTTGTCAAGTTCCACCGTGTAGCAAGGCTTACTTCTCCTCAACCAGTAAGTTCATTTAAGTCAAAAGAATCTTGATTTAGGTTCTATAATTTTCCAGAATTGAGATCAGAAAATAAGTTTATGAACTGTTGATAAGACTAAACATTGCGAAGTGTTCAAAACTCTGATACGAGTTGCTTGTACTGCTGACCCAAGGGAATAGAGATTCATAAAGTTATCTTTGTGAATTCTCTCCCTTAAAAATGTTGCAACTGTTATTGGAAAAGACAAAAAGAGCTTAGTACATAAACATAATTATATTTGTACAATTAATAGAATCTACTTCATGTGTTCCATGAACGGTGAAGTCAGTATCATGAATCAGAATAACACCCATGTATTCCACAAGAGCAGGTAAGAAAAAAACGAAAAATTAATGATGCTTGAAGAAGGAAAATGTTGACTCTATAAGTAACAGTGATTTTGGAATGTGGTGCATCTCATTTCTAGCTCACTGTAGTGAACCACATCATATGTCCTGCAGAATGTAAAGAGAACCTGGCGTTAACAGTGCTTCTTTCACTAGAAATTTAAAGAGGGAAAATCACACAAAAAGAATAGAATTAGTAAGGAAAGAAGGCATAGGTTCCACCAGTGTCAACTCAAATGTATTCCTTGATGCAATGTGTTCATGTATGTCATTGGGAGGAGCTTTCACTTCTGTAACTTACATTTGATTATTCTATGTTTTGTTAGGTCTTTACATTCAATCATCCAGAGGACTCAACTAGGAAAAGCAATCACCGGTATACAAAGCTACGATTTGAGATACCCACTGACACTGGATCAGCCATGGTTCATGGTATTTGTTATGCTCATACTGATTTCATGTGCTTTACTTTGTCTGGAAATTCCATAAATATGAAGAATGGTATTCGTAGTTACTAGTCAGCTACATACTCAGAAATTTGTAATCATGGGTGGCAAAGAAGAGGGGTGTCTAAACACACTCGCATTGTGAAATTGTTGCTGGATAATATAGTCGAACTGTTGCCTTAGTCTTGAATAATGGTGTAAAGATAGATACACTAAAGAAAATCGTGACATTTTAGAGATACACATTGAACCCAGTCTAATATCAATCCAGAACAAAAATTATGTTCCTGTGTTACTAGTTTCACAATTAACTCAACTGTTGAACCATAGCTTTATTTATTTTTGTTCGCTAGGCTAGTGGTTTAACCTTTTGGTCGGAGCATATGATATATATTGTCTTTGATGGATAGCTTGGGCATGTCTGCAATTTAACTCTGGTTGTGTTTCCTGGTTCTGTTCTAACAATAAATCTGTTTGTGCAATTGTTTTAAATTCTTTCAACAGTTTCCGATTGGACTTTTGACCTGACTCCTGTAAATTGCTTAAGAAATTATAAGCATTGATTTATGCAAAATAATATTTATATATATCTTAGAACTTGAAAAGTATAGTAACTTGAGGAAAAACAAAGTTGATGAATATTTAGTGAAGAATCCTTTTTATTCATTTGATTTGGATAAGCATGAATGTGCAAGAACATCTAGCAATTGAATGTCTTTCTGGGCTCCGGTGTGTTCGTCTTTTCATCTCCCCTTTCACTGCCGGGATTGTAAGATTAGTATTGGATACCGGCATATGTGAATGTTTTCTGTATTGTGGATTGAGTTCAACCCTCTTGATCTTAACCAGTCCATTTGCTTTATCCAAATGGATATTGAGAATTTATATAGCTGTTCCAAACTAGCTTGGGGTTGAGGCATAATGGTCTTGGCAGGTGGGGGTTGGTTTCACTAGTACCTAGTTTACAAGGAATGTGTGCTACTTCTGCCCAATTGTTTCCCATCTGTTTTTGTTTTTGAGTGAGGAGAAGTCGTTCAGTCCTTGTGACTTAATTTTGTTGATGCCAATGGTAATCTGCCGATGAACATATAGAGAAAAAGGTTTCCCTTTTAGTGTTTAATGCTGTCAAGTATTATCGTCTAGTTTAAATGTCCAGCATGTGGAATTTATCTTCTTCCCATGAGCAATGGGAATGGTAGAAAGTAGTACATAGTTCTGGGTGATCTTTTGAACTGATTTGGTGTTAGATTATTGGTTTTACCAATGCTTGGTTTACTAAAGCTTTATATAAGAATAGTTTCTGTTTACTCCTCAACTTCTCATTGATTTTTCCTATGAATAACAGGATTTGCTGGCTATTTTGATGCTGTACTTTACAAGGATGTTCATCTTGGTATTGAACCATCAACAGCAACACCTAACATGTTCAGCTGGTATATTATTCTTTAATCTGCCTACTTTTTCTAGGGGCTTGTAGAGGCATTTGACCTACAATTTTTTCAATTGTCTAACCTTGTCTATCGAAAGTGATAGTTGTATATTCAAACACCATCTCTATAGCTATTATTTTGGTCAGGGTTTAATTATTAACAATTTCTTACTCATTCTTATCAGGTTCCCTATATTTTTCCCATTGCGGACACCTATGTGTGTTCAACCGGGCATTCCTTTAGAAGTTCATATTTGGCGTTGTTGTGGTACTTCAAAGGTAATTACTTCCTTGCATGTTTGTATACTTCCTATTCTGTATCACCTAGAGTAATGGTTTTGAGGATAACTACATGAAGTGATTTGAATAAATTTCGAGCTGAAGTGAGTTTCCCCAATCATCACCTGTTGTAGAAGCAAATATCCTTGAATCCATGTCCATAATATAAATCTCCATACTCAAGAACCCCATCTTCATTGAAGTATGAATTTGCTCCCATCTTGACTTTTTGCTTGATGAAAAATAGGTTTGGTACGAGTGGGGCGTGACTTCTCCCAGCTCATCTCCTATACACAACTGCAATGGTCGCTCATACTGGGTTGGCTTGTAAGAGTTTCTTCAGTGTGATTTGAGCTTTCGAGATAGCATGACGTGATATTGAACTTCAAATGAATAACAAGTCTAATGTTGCTTGTTAAAACTGTCGTAATCATGGCTTCGAATTGCTTATCTTTCGATGAAAGTTGCTGGAAATGCCAACTGGTGCTCAACATGCCAAATTGATTGTCTGTGCTCTTCATGGTGCTTTAATTTTTGTTCAGTAGAATGTAAGTTTAGGTTCAGATAACCTTAAACTACTGTAGTAAAAATAGTCTTTTTCTTTTAATGTATGTATTTTGGGTTGTCCTATATGTGATCTTTTTTATGTAAAATTCTACAACATATCGTCAGTCAATACCATTTTTAATTGACACACAATAACCATTGTTAGTATTCACCATCATCAATTATCATTTAAAAAATTTAGAATATTTTGTTGATATAAATATTATATCAATTTAAATATTCATATCTCAATACAAACATCTCAATAATTAGATGTGCATTTAGATTTAAACTTTTGAAATCTAATGTCCATCTTAATATTTAAATGTGCACATTCAGATTCAAACGTTATAATCTTAATAAAAATAAATGAACACTAAAGTAACTTCATGATTAAATAAAATATGAGACACTTCCGCCTTGTTTGGATGGTTGTTACCCGTTGTATTGTTAGTTTAAATACAATGTTTTGATTGTTATTTAAATTCTATTGTATTGTATCGTTGAAATTCATAGTTAGGTAATGATTAAAAGGCTCATTTTATGGAACGATCGATTTGGTGTGATCGTGTGGCTATCTTAATATTTTCTTCTCATTTTATCATTTTTATTATTAAATAATTGTATTTCATCTTTTACTCTACTTTTCATAGTATCTCTACCCTGCACCTTACTTTTCTTGTAGATTTATCATTCAAATAATGGATTTGTGACATTATGTAACAACGGAGAACGATATAACCTATCCAAACACTGTATTCATTAAAACAATACAGTACAATACAATACAATACGATATATTATGAAACAACACGTAACAATCATCCAAACATAGTGTTATAATGCCATAAGTGAATAATAGAATGACTATGCAGGAATATTGAGGTCTTAAATTTTGTTCTTTTTTTTCTACCTAGTGTTACTAAATTCCGACCGTACACTATAGGATCTATTCGGGATGACTCCCAACAAAATTTTCTCCGTATTCAAAATTTAAATTCGAAATCTCTAATAAAGAATGAAGCAATTTTATCACTCACCACAGCTTAGGTTGATCCTAAGTCTTTTGTTTAAGTTATAGAGAAAAAAAAAAGAAACAATATATTGGAATAAAACCTTGTATGAGGACCTTCTCAGAAAATATTTAAATTAATATAAAGAGAGACAAAATGCTCATTGATTATAATTTATAACGATAATGACTCTACATTTTTTTTCTTATATTAAAAAATAAAATAATGAATCTACATTTTTTTCTTATATTAAAACAAAAAAAAAAAAAAAAAAAAAGGAAAGATAATGACTGTAGATATTTTTTTATCCTCACAAGAGTTCATCCCACATTTGTGTTCCCTAGAAATCTACTATGATAATTTTTGGACATGTCAAAAAAAACATTTTAAGCTAGTGCTATCTTTGTTCTTTTGTAATAAATATAATAAATGTAATGATGGGTATGAATTTATACATAAGATATTTTATTTATGTTTAAAATTAAACTTACATATTATAAATTACATTAAAAACATTATAAGTTACAATAATTAATAATTCAAATATTTAAAAAATTATAGTTAAAAAAGTATATTCTTTAACTGTTCAAATAGTAACTAACATAAATAAAAGAATTGGAACCAACAAAACTCTTATATTTTCTTCCAATTTGATATGGTGTATTATTGATAATATTTAAAATTAAATTAAACAAAGTGTATTAGTTTTCAGATTTTATTTTAATTTTTGTATTTAATTATTAAAATTTGGTAAAGTTTAGACGAGTACATCTAGAAAAATTATTGTTAGTAAGAAACAACAATCATGTGTTTAATAGTACATATGTTTGTTAATTACTACTAAACATATATTTGATTTATCAAAACTTTATCTATAACTCCAAAAAAAAAATATTGAAAGAATATTCATGTGAAGAAAAAACGGACCAAATCGATACAAGTTGTTAGGTTTTGATAAAAAAATCGAACCAAATCGCCCAATGTACTATCAGTCTGTTTAAGTGCAAGTCAGTTATTTTATCAAATATCTTTTATTTTCCATCAATATATCTATTGATTAACTCGGGTCTCTACTATATGGAAGCTCGAGTTCGAGGCACAATGGCAAACGAACAGTGATTCATCTTATTTTATTTCCCTTTTCTTATAAGTCAAGATAAATATAGGTGGTAAATGAGTGGGTTGAATTGAATTTGGGCTAGATATCAACTCAAATTTTGATGAACTGAAATGAGTTGAATTGAAATGGATTAAACTAATAGATGAATGGATCAATAAATAACTCAAACTTAGGCGAATTGAACGAATTATAATTTCATGAACTAATTTTACCAACCTCTGTAGATGGACATCTACAAACCTCTACAAATATTCTTTGTAAAGTAGAATTCATGTCCAAACACAATTTGTATAAGTTATTCCACTAAAAATCTCTAATTGTATTCCTCGATTTAATTTTGAAATCTATATAAGTTAAATTCATTTGATTGTCAATTGAGTTTCACATGATCATGATGTCACGACTTAAATCAATGACACATATTATCTACTTTGAATCTAGGTCTATACAAATTCGACTTTGGGGCTAAGCTACACTGAACTTCGGAAGCGCATGTTTACCATATAAACTTGAGTTTTGCCTTTCTAAACCTTTTTTTTCCCATTTTCGATCCGGAGCGGAACCAACTTGTGGTTCGGACGTTCATCTGAACTCCTTCGGTAGATAAGATTATTTTTATGTCTATATAGTAAATATCGAACTCCAATCAATTAATTCACGCGTTTACTTCTTCGAATTTTAAACCTTTTAGTAAATTTTCAATCTGAGATTCGCTTAAACTGTAAAACCCGGAGCTTGACTTTAACTGGAAGAGCAGAGCATAAAGCGCCTACTTGACGAGCAAGAGCAGCGAATAAAGACAGACTTCCACACGGGAGGAAGTTCTGTTCTCTTTATGAGAAAGGCAGATAGGACTGTGCGCCTACCCGGATTGGCTTGGCTATCGCTCCCGTGTAGCAGTAGGTCTATCCCAAAAAAGGGGTCCTCCTATCTGAAAGGGATTCCGAAGCGAGCGAGTTCCCTATTCCGTATCTCGGCCATCTTCACACATGAAATAACAATGTTGCACATGAGGTCATGTAACTTTCCATCTCTCACTCCTACTTACCCAAAACAAACTAGAAATGCAACTATTTAATTTCTTTCATTTTCAACACAATTCCATAAAAAAAGAAATAAATTGAATTATAACTAAAAAGAATCATTTTTTTTTAGATAAACTCCAAAAGAAAACAATCACTGCTGATGAAACAAAAAGATATTATTTATTTATTTTTTACAAAAAGAGGACCCCTCAATCACTAATATAAGGAGGACAAAAAATATATGGTACCATATACATATAGCCCATTGTTTTTCTCTAGAATTATGTGTTCTAATAATTAAATTAATTAGCTGGAAAATAAAAACTGATGAATATTAATTAATTAATAGATCAAAAAATTCAGAATACAAACTTGTGTATTCATAACAAACCTCCAAAATATTGGCTGTGTTTTTTGCATAGAGCCAAAAATATTAACATAATGTCACATGGGTGCCTATAATTTCTCCATCTTGTGTGTATTATAACACCAAAGTAAATAAATCAATAAGAATATATTCTACTTTTGGTTTTTTTTTTTTAGCATAATAATAATAATTGTGCCTCAGTCTCAAATGTAATTAGAAAGTAATTATTTTTCTACCCGGAAATAAAACATGGAATAACTATTGTAATTAATATTAGAGTTGGAAATTTGAACCTAAGAATTGTCTAATTTTGTGAATTCACTTGGAGTATTACCCAAATTATAGCTTGTTTTGGGTAAATGAAATTAGGTTAACTATGTTATGTGACAAAACAAAAATACAAATTAAAAGAAAAACAGTACCCTAGTGAGAGAGGACAAAAAGAAAAATAAAAAAATACTCCCATGTTATTTTAACTATCGTTTTAGCTCCTTTTATTATTATTAAGAACAACAAATGTAAGTTATAATTTACTAGATTATTCCTATTTAATAATGGTAATTCTTAAATATTGTGCATATTTCTTTAAATTTTAAGAGTATAGTTGGACATAATTATCAACTTTTGTCTTGAACTTTTAAAGTGATAATTATTTTACACTATAACAAATAAAGGAATTTACGATAATAATCTAATTGGTGTTAATAATAAATATGAGCATTTAAAATCAATACTTTATATAAATGTCGCCAGGCTTAAGACTCTAGATACAACAACATTAACTCAATTGCCATTAAATATTTTTGCGACAATAAATAATGCCGCTAAAAGGAAAATGCATTGTCACACTAAGTATTTTTTTTATTGTAGTATCATGATAAATTTTTAATACTAAAACGACAGTTAAAATAGGACAAAAGAAAGTAAAATAACTATGATATATAAGTATGTATATACTATCTCAACCCTATAAATACCTCCATCCATTCACAAATCATTCACTCACCATTTCTCCAAGAAAACCAATATTCTTAAAATCAAGAATACATTTATTTATTTATTTTTCACAATGGCTTCCAAGAAGTTTTTCCCTACTCTTGCTCTTTTCCTTTCCCTTAACCTAATTTTCTTCACATTTGTTTCAAGTTGTAACACTTGCCCTAAACCTAAACCTAAACCAAAACCAAAACCAAAGCCATCATGTCCTCCACCACCATATGTACCACAATACAAAACTTGTCCAATTGATACCTTAAAATTAGGTGTTTGTGCAAATGTTCCTGGATTAGTTAATGTTGTTGTTGGTTCACCACCAGTCACACCTTGTTGTAGTCTTATTTCTGGACTTGCTGATGTTGAAGCTGCCCTTTGTCTTTGTACTGCTCTTAAGGCTAATGTTTTAGGGATTAACCTTAATGTCCCTATTTCATTAAGCTTGCTTCTTAATGTTTGCTCCAAGAAAGTTCCTTATGGATTCCAATGTCCTAATTAGTTGAATTGTTTCTTTTAAAATTTAAGATAGGTAGTAGCATCAGCACCGACTCTACAAAGTCAGAATCAAATCGATCTTTCTGTGTTGACTTTTTCTAATTCATTCGTGAGTAATAATTTAAAGGTGCTTCCCTTTTCATTGTTTGTATTTTGGTGGGGTGGGATGGGGATTGAAATGGAATTGTGGGTTGTGCCTAAGTGTTGATTGGTAAGTGTCTTATTTATCAATTGAAAGTTGTTTATGGTTGAGATTGTATTCAAGTTTATTTTCTTGGAGAAAAAATAAACTAATTTCTATATATTTTTAATTTGATTGTGATTTGAGTTGAAAGGATTTTGTATTCGACTTTATGCTTTATATATCAGAGCAAAAAAATATCTATAGGATCGATCAGTTTTACTTAAAAGATAATTATATGTAATTCGTTAATTGATAACAATTTTAAAAAATGGAAAAATAATATTTTATAATAGATCACATTATACTATTAGTGTAAAAAGGGATAAAAGTTTTCCAAAAAAGAAAAAAACATGGAGAGAAGAAACATAATCATACTTTTCCAAATTAGTTTAATTTGAGAGGGAAAAAGAATAATAGTTTCATCTTAGTTTAAAGAAACTTTGAGGTTAATATATTCAAGGGAAAAGATCAAATTAATCTTCTACTTTCAAATATTATTTAGTTTTAACCTTATAACTCTTTGTACATAAAACCACTCACATCGTTATCATTCGTTATAAAAGAAAATCTATGATATCTCTCATTAGGAAAATATGTACCAGAAATAAGTTCATAATTATGGAAAAAAAAAAAAAAAATGGTAAAATAAAGAAAGAAAAGATGAGAGTTTATATACCATAGATAATATTTTTTTAAGTTTTCTATATAATCTTAATTTGAGAGGAAAAATAAATTTTTATTTGTGAAAAAAAATTAAGTTTTTTATTTGGTGTCTGCTACCCGCATTGAATCTTGACTAATATGAATTTCCACGGAATATGACCTATTTAGAGGTAGCTTTCTCTACCAATACCCAAGGTTCGAAATCGAGACTCTAACTAATACTTTATTTGGATGATTGTTACATATTGTACTGTATTGTTTTAATGGATACATTATTCGTATAGATTGCATCATTCTCCGATGTTACATAATGTCACACATCCATGATGATTTGAATGATAAATCTACAAGAAAAGTAGGGTTCGAGGTAGAGCTACTATGAAAATGTAGGATAAAAGTTGAAATATGATTATTAAATAATAAATAAAGACAAAAATGAGAAGAAAATAGTAAGTTAAAGTAACGACACGATCACACTAAATCGATTGTTACATAAAATAAATCTTTTAGTCGTGACCTAACGATGAATTTATACGATACGATACGATACAAATTTAGAATTTCAAGTCATTTAAATTATTGTGTCTTAAACTAAATAATTTATACATATTTAATATATTTTTTTTTTATATATACAAGATTTAGACTAAAAACGACTGGTTCATCAAACCCGTAAACTTTATACTAACTCCACCTCTACATCAATATATTAATAGATTTAAGGGAAAAAAGGACTAAATTTACTCCTCTACTTTCAAATATTATCTATATTTAACTTTATACTTCTTACGTCTTAATTTGTTTGTCCTACATTTTTTTTCCGTAGTTCTTTAATTTCAATTTTCACATAACATGTTTAAAATCATAAGACTAAAGAATATTGTAGTACATTTAACATATCTTTATTTATAACCTCAAAAAGTCTTTTTTTTTTAAAAAAAATACTCTGTATCAAGTCAAAATATAAAAAACAAATTGAAACTAGTAATACTTTAGGATAAAACTATCTATGGAGTTACCAATATTATATTCTCCAATATCCAACAAAGTCCACTAGAGTTGATATATATTTTGTCATCACTTGGAATCCGGGTTCAAATCCCGGCAGCGGAATATATTTTTGAAATTTTTTTCGAATCGAAAAATAGTTATTAGTAGTGGGTATATTTGAATTGCTTTTATCATTGAGATCGGATTGTTCAAAATCGAACCGAAAAATAGTTATTGGTTTATTAGTAATGAGTTATTAGTTTAACGGTTTTAATTTTTTTTATTATCAGATTATCGGTTCTTTATGGTTTAAGGTTTTTTCTTAACTGATAACACGATAGTAAATTACTCCCTCCGTCTCATATTAGATGGACATCTTACGAAAATTATTTGTCTCATATTACTTGATCACTTACCCCTTCAATTAATATGGCTTTTGAAAGTTTAAACAGATTTTAAAGATTCAAAATTTCTTTTTTCAAGAGGCTGATTAATATGGACAAAAGGCAAAATAGTAAAATTGATCAACCTATTAACGATTTCTTAATCACTGTGTAAAATAGAAAGTACTCATCTATTATGAGACAGAGGGAGTAATAAACTACATTATAGGTAAAAGTTAAAATTTTGATATGTTGCCCGTTTTATATAAGTTTTAATTTTTGCAAAAGGTAGACGTTCAAGATATCTCGAGACAATGAACCTACTCAATTGACCAGAAGTTTAACCTAATAAGCAAAAATTAGAACTGAGATATGTTGTCCATCATACATAAGTTCTTATTGAAGCCCGAAAAGAAATTGGGCTGTCCTTCACTAAAAAATAGTGGGCCTTCAAATTGGTTAAGCCCAGACAATCGTGAAGATAGGCCCACTATCATGTGGAGGATATATATATATATATATATTTTATACATGCATATCTATTTTAATATTATTTTTTTATATATGATGTCTGAATTTAATTTTAGAAAAGTCTAACTTCAAATATTATGTCTGAAGTATTATATAGCTGAAATTTAATTATTTTTGTTTGACTTAAGTTATATGTACATTTTACGCAAAAATAATCAAAGTTGAAGTCTGATATTGTCAAATCTAACTTCAGATATTGCATATTTAATATATATATATATATATATATACACACTTATTCATGCCAGTCTTCCATTAAATTTAAACACAGTACTAGGTCGTGTAATTATAAAGTCTGTAAGCTTTACAGATTTTTAAATTTGAATTTGGAAAAAAAATTAAATAGAAAAAGTTAAAAAGTACTACCTCTGTCCAATTTTAAATGTGTTAACTTTTTTCCTATTCGAATTTAGAGAAGTATCGAGAACACCTTAAAACTCAACATGGATTATTAGTTTTATGCTTGGATTATTGACAACTTTAAAATTACCCCTTTACTTGATTAACTGAACTTAATTACACACCCGATCTTGCAACATGAGTGAAATACACCTCTAAATTTGCACCAAGTTTAGAGGTACTTTCAGTACTTCTCTCAACTTTTATTTAAAAACTTCATGCTCCTACAAGAGTTTGAGACTACTTGCTATGTCATATGATAAATTGGAGGTGTATCGAGATTCGAGGGTATATCTAAGTTCAGTTAGTCAAATAAAAAAGTATTTTTAAGACTTTCAATAGTTCAAGGACGAAACTAATAATTTGTGTCAAGTTAAGAGGTGTTTTCAGTATTTCTCTCTCAAATTTATGTTTATTAGGTAAATGAATATAATCAAGAAATTATATTAAGATGTTATTCTATTAAACATAATTTATAATCATATAGTATGCTTCGATCGATGTAAATAAACTTTTATTTATTTGTAAGATGCAATATTTATATATATAAATTCATTCTTCCTATGTCTCTCAACTCCCATTTCTCCACCAACCCTTTTGACCAATATTGTTTATTCCACCACTTTGATTTTTTGCTTTCACACAACAACCACCACCTTAACTCATTATTAGTTTCACATTTTTCTTAATATAAAAATAAAAATATCCAACCCCATTCATTTTTTTTTCTTGATCTTAATTAGGTTTAATGGATTCATCATTATAGTTAATGATGATAATGAATCTCAAGTAGAAGAAGATCAATTAATTTATACTTCTTCATCATCTATGGTTGAGACAAGTACAAGCCTTGTTTCAAGAAGTACAACTAAACATTTTGTTATGGGCAAACATCGTATGGCTGCTGCTATTTCTTCTCTTGATCAACAAATCCAATTTATTCAGGTTTATTTTAATTATGTTTTTTTGAATATTTTCCTTTTTTTTCGAGTTTTTGGAGAGGTTGGCTTTATCAGGTTTTAGGAAAGGTAAAGGTAGGTAGAAGTACTTGAGGAGTTGATTAGACGTACAAAATATGACATAGCTTTAGTTTACTAAGGATACGATTCTCGATAAGATTTTGAGATAATGATGTTGGGGATTAGGGTAGAAGGGTAACATCTAGCTAAGTATTCTCGTATTTTTACGTGGGAGAGGCAGGGGCTAGTCTCATCTTCTCCTTATTTAGTGACATTATTTAGTATATTCACATAGTATCTTACTCTTCATTTTTACTTAATCTATTGTTTCATTTGCTTTGCTTATCTTGTTATTTTGTCGTGGTTATTTTCATTTCAATGATGATTTGGTTACCGTTCTTTTAAAAATAGCCTATTGGAAACGTCCTTTTTACCCTACAAAGATAGGATTTTTTTGAGCTTTCTAATTATCAATTAATATTTATTGTAACAAAAAACTTGTAATTACTTTATAAAATCTAATTGTATTTTATTTTTATTTTTTTAATAAAAAGTTTAAAGTTGAAGTTTTATGAATGGTAATGCAGGAAGAATGGGAGAAACTTGAATCATATGGAGAGGCCTCCATAGTATGCAAAGAGTAAGGTTTAGACTATTCATTTCTTGATCAATTTCTTTTCCTATTCATAATTATCTCAAAGGGGGTTTTTCTTTCATGTTTGTCAAATTCGTATCGGAATTGAGTTATAATGGAATGATTGAGATATTTTTAATTAGAGATTTTGAGTTGAGAATGATTTTTTTTTATTGAAAGTGTCGCCCCAGAAATACACTGCAATGTACAAATCCAAAGTCAGTAGAACTCTAGTTTGAAAACCGACTTTGTTGTACATAATATTTAAAATCCGTACCGCACCATGTTGACACGACATGGGTGTGTATGAGTGTGGGATCCATTTGGTCAAACTTACCTTGGATAGTTTGATCACATTCTATGACTTAGAACGATAGATTAATGAATTGGGTATTTTGTTTGATTTTTGGATTTACGTTATATACATTACATATATATAGTAATATAAAGTATTAGAATGTTTTTCTATTACGTAAGATAAGAATAAAGTATTGGTATTTATATAGAATGAAGTTTTGTAAATTTTAGTTCAAATACTTTAACTAATCAAAATATATGATTTATACATCATAATATATATTTATTGATCATACCCCAACACCCAAATATACACTCAGATCAAGAATTCGATTTCTAAATTTATATTTGGATCAAATATTCACACTCAAATTTAAATAACGTAAAATATCGAACCTCAGATGAAAATATGACTGTTTATTTCTCCTTCTATTTATTGCAGATTTATTTCAGTGGTAGAATCCAAACCAGATGCTCTGCTTCCAGTGTAAGAATTATCACAATTTTACATTTTTCTTTTTATTTGATACTTTTTTTTTATTTATTACTAATTTTTCAAAATAATGATCTATTTTTATATTCAAAAATAATTTTGTGAAATATTAGTGCTGCTACCTACCGAAAAGTTTTTTTTTTTTTTGTTGATAATTGGAAGTCAATAGGAAAAGTTCAAAATAGATAAAGAATTTTTCTTTATATGTGTTTTGTGAGTGGTCACAAAAGATCGTTTCTTTTTTATTATTTGGTTTTAAAAGTAAGACTTAATTATTTAGCAACAAGAGGTACAAAAATTCTATTTCATTTTGAAATTTTGACTTAGAATATATGTCTAGTGTCGTCTGTATCACGTAAAATACGAATAAAACACACGTCACAAATTTTGAATCTGTCACAAACAAAATCTTAAATAAGTGAAGAGACAAAGAAGGATGAGTTATTCACGGATCGAGTTTCAAATTGTACTTCACTAACTTTCAAAAAACATATGATTTAAAAAGAAGAGAGCTAGCATAATAAAAAGGAAACATTCATAGAGTGTGTATTCTCCATCAACCAGATCGATCAACAAATGATAGGTAATAAAGATAAACTCATTCGACTAATTAGTGTGTGATACAATATTCTTAAAATGTTTTTAATTTTTTTTCCTTCCTTCCTTTTAAAGAGTTAAACTTATCAATATATAATATAATCTATATATATCGATCGAAAAAAATAAATAGTGAATTTAATCGACTAATTGAATAAATAGAGTAAAGTGATTGTTGGTTTGGTTTTGCAGGACAAAAGGCCCAGTAGATGTTAAATGGGATAGATGGTTTCAAAGAGCCAATGGGTCAAAACGTAACAAACGGTGGATCTGAATTTTTCTATATAAATGAAAGAGATATTGCTTTTGTTGATTCGAATTAAATGGTGTTATAAAATCGATTTATATTTCAGTAAAAATATAGATTCGTGTAAGTAGAAAATGAAAAATATACATTCTAGGTCTATCAATTTATCAACATCATAATTATGAAAAGTGAATTATTTAAGGTTTTCATACTAATGTATATTAGTATAGGAACTATTATGATTTATGTGAAGTTATGAATTCGAAAAACTCAAGATGCAACAATCTATAGAGTATACTAAGGATCTTAAGTGTATATATATATATATGTATTCATAGTTTAAGACCATAGAAAAAATAATTTTTTTTTTATTAAAATAAAAGAAATAACTTTGAATCTCATATATAAAAAAAAATTAAAAACCAACTTATATATGAAATAACTAGCAAGAAATCTTATGTAAGAGTAAAACAGTGGATAGTCATGAATATGCAAATACTTATATATGATCATGATTTGATATGATCTCAGGAGCAACTCAATGAAATTAGTAATCTAAAAAATCAAAATTATTAAAAAGATCCTTACACTTATTTCATAAAATTTATTCATATATTTGAAATAAAATAAACTGATGGATAAACTCAAACACATAATTTGTAAATCATTGAATTTATTTCATTAGTCTAATGAAAGGGGAAAAACAATACTCATTACGCAAACTGTTGAAAAATTAATACTTGCATAGGGTGTGTGGGGAAATGATGATCATGATAATTGATAATAATACGTGGATTCATAATATTTAATTTGTAGATTCGATCTGAATCATAATTCTTTTTGCTTATTTAATTTCAAATCGTTTATAATTTGAATCAAAATTATTAAATATTATCGAACTCATAACTATAAGGGTGGCTCCGCCCTGATTGTGATGTCCACATGTTTATAAAACACAAACTACACCAAAATAGTCACAGTCCATAATCATGTACCCGTTATAGATGATTGTTCCCAATATTCGTAGAATAATCTTCAATCAACGACTCTTTGTTGCATAAACTTTTTTGAAGTAAGTATCGTCTCCTTTTCTATTAAAACACAGTACATTTATAAATCTAAAGAGATACAACTTTTCAAAAAACATTCTAATAATTGAAACATAAAATTGTTTTTCTCTATCACATAAGCAAATTCTTTGTGTTCATAACATTATGATGTTCACAAGTACAAGTATCTCCAAACTTTGTGGGCTCACAGAAAGCTCTTATCAATTTGGACCCCCAATTTTCTTTACATAATTTTGTGCAAGAATCTTGATCACATTTATAAATAATAATGTGAGCTTTACCTTCTACAAAATAATTTCCTCCATTCACAACAAAAATCATCAATAGAACCAAAGGAAATATCATTTTTAGATCCATTTTTTTTCTTCTTCTTTTTTGCAATATTGAGGGAATAGTTCTTGAGGTCTTTATATATAGATGTATCCATTGTATACATATTAAGATTAATAATTATTTCTTACCATTGAATGAATAGAAAAAGGATCCACACATTACCAAAAGTAAAAATGGAAGATTAATTAATAAATTACCAAGTTTATATAATTTTAAATTGAAATTTTGATCTAGTTACTTAAATTATTTTTATGGAGTCAAGTTAAATGTTTTTCTTATTCAAGCAGCGTCTAGTCAAAATCAAGTTTGAAAAGTTTTAATATTTTTTTCCTCACATAATTACAAATTACAAATAAGAGAGGAGAGATAGAATGTTGAAACAATTTTTTTTTCTTTAATTTTGTATCAAAAATGTCAATCACTTATTAGAATCATTTTTTTTTGTTTGTAAAAAAAAAGTGATTTTGTTATTTATCATATCACACCAAATATATTACTAGCTAGCAAGTGTATTTTCGATAATGATTTAATAATGAACTACATGATGTTTGAAGTAAAAAATAATAATTAGAAAATCAACCATTTTAATCATATAAAGAGATCTCTCTCTTTTCATCTGATGTAGGACTCTTCAACACCCCATCTTACGCTCAAGACTGAACATTTGAAGTATGTTTAATTTAATATGGGGGCCCAACATTGTAAATATGAATTGAGACGATTCTTGCTCTAATATCATATTTTTATAAAGATTATCCAAATCATATAAAGAGATCACATTCCATAATTATCCGATTTAGAACTTCTTCACCTCCAACCCTCCCATGTTTGAAGTGTGAGAAATTTTATTATGGAGTCCAATATCGTGAATGAGAATTGAGATGGGTGTCCACCTAAATTCGATATGAGCTCTAAGCCAGAGGTGTTGTTCTCAGTTGAACATAAGACTCTAAGTCCATCAAAGGCGCTTTGGGCTCAATAATGTGGATCGTACCAATAACTTGGCTAAGTTCAATAGAAAGTCGGGAAAAGTGTAAAAAATACTGTCCTATTTTTGTTTATTAATTAAGTTTGTCATCCGTTATATTAAAAGGGCTAAATATATCCCTACTATTATCAAATTATTTTAAAATATCCCTTATTTGAATGGTCAAATATACATTTTTTTTTGTCCTAAAAAATTTTGTGTTGTGTATATTGATCTGAAGGTGTGAATTCTCAATGAGGGTTAAAAAAGTATGATTCTAGATATGATATGATATGAATCTTGTAAGGCACATGGACCTTGCGCCTTCTTCTTTAAAAAATTCACTTTCACGAAAAATATTAAAAAGACACTATCAGCTTGCGCCTTGTAAGGAGCATAGGGAGTTGCGCCTTGCGTCTTGCTATCCTAATTTATACGGCGTTTACCCTACCGTTTAAATATTGCTCTTTTGGTTATAAACTTATTTTTGTTACCCCTTATGAAATTTTTGATCAATTTTTTTGCCCTTTAGGCTTCGAACTCTATAAATTAAACATGACAAAATTAAATAGCTAATTCAGAGAAATCGAAATGAAATATTAGAAAGTGCAATTATAAAAAAAACATGAAAAAGGAATAATTTTATTTTCTTTATTTCATTTATAACATATGTAAACTCTTCCTTGATCCTTTATGGATGATTGGATTGTGTTCACAAATACAAACATTTCCAATTATTGTTTCCTTACAATAAGCCTTTATTAATTTGGGTCCATAAGCATCTTGGCATTCTTTTAAGCAAGAAGCTTGATCACATTTAATAATAATTGTTTGACCATTTGCAGCAACAACAAATATCATCAAAAGAACCAAGTGAAAGATCATTTTTGGATGCATTTTTTCTTATACCAAGATATATAATATTTTTGTAATGTTGGAAAAGATTAATATTGTGCTCTCTTTATATATAGATGTGTCTAATGTATATCCATTGTACATATTGAGATTTATAATTAATTTCTTATTAGCATTTATAAAATGTCTATAATAATCTTAGGACTCTTTTAGGAATATTTTGAATGGGTTTTCAATATGTTTATAGTGAAATCTTCTTTAGTTGTTTAAAATTATTTTTATGGAGTCAATTTTAAATGTTTTTCTATTCAAGCAATGTATAGTCAACACTACTAAATTTTGGATTATTTTTCTTACTTTATTAGGAATATTTTGTTTTCTAGAGAAAAGAATAAACTTTTTATCATGAATGGTTTTTACTTCTAAAAGGAAAATTAATTTTTTTTTTTTTAGGAAATTGTATAAATTGAGGATCCTTTCTTTCCAGAAGAAAATAATAGCATGATCCATAATATAGTATTTTAGAGTTAGTGAATTTTGTTTAAGAGGAAAAGTTTTTTGTTTTTGATAATTTTATTCTCTTTTATAACATAAATTATTTATTTTCTTTTTTATCTTTTGAAAAACTTAATACATAAATAATTTGTTAAACTAGTTCAAATATTTCACTTGAACATCCCAATTGAGTCCATTATCACCTCGATGCTCCAAGAAGATTTTTGCACTCAAACATAAAATAAGTATGCAATTTACACACCAATTTTATTTTATTTTAAAAATAAATAAAGACACATGAATTTTAACTTAAATAAATAAGAAAAAGATTTTACAATAAAAAAAAACATTGTTCTCTCGATCAATTTCATCTTCTCATCTATTACCATATTTTATTTGGGCCGAGAGGATAAAATATGTCGTGGATCACAGTGAGGCTCTGCATACTTTTCCCCCCAGGTCATTATGGACGATACATCAAAGATTTTGGAAAACAATAGACCAAAAACCATATCACAAAATATTTATGGACTAAAACACATGAAAAATGAAAAAATGGCACAATTCCTGTTGAGTAGCCCCTAAATGCTAAACAAATATCGTGGATCATGGTAAGGCTATATGTATTGTTTCCCCAAGTCATTACGGAGGGTCTCATGAAAAAATATCGACCAAAAATCATGTCATCAAAATATTCATGGGCTAACAGACAAGAAAATTTGAGAATATTGCATAAATATTCCTATTGAGTGGCCCTTAAATTCTAAAAATATGTTGTGGATCATGGTGAGGCTATATATACTGTTCCCCTAGGTCATTACGGAAGGTCCTATAAATATTTTGAAAAAAATTCAATCGAAAATCATATTACCAAAATATTCATGGGCCCACACACACGAAAATGTAAGAACATCATCTAATTCTTGTTGGTTGGCCCCTAAATACTAAAAGTATGTCATAGATCATGGTGATGCTATACACACTTTACCCCAGGTCATTACAAAAGGTCATGTAAAGGTTTAGGAAAGAAATGGATCAAAAATCATATCACCAAAATATTCATGAGTTAAAACACACAAAAAGCTGAGCAAATCGCTTAATTTTGCGTCGTGGTCCCTAAATGCTACAAATATGCCATTGATCATGATGAGGCTATACTTACTTTCCCCCCAGGTCATTACGGAGGTTTCCGTAAAGATTTTGAAAAGAAATCAACCGAAAATTATATCATCAAATATTCATAGGCTAAAACTCACAAATTTTTTAAAAAATTGTCTAATTCTATTGAATGGCCCTAAATGCTTAAAATATGTTGTGGAGTTCTCCATCAATTATCTTTTCCTTATCACTTCAATAAGCCTTTCTCAACCCAAATTCAATCGGGAATAAATGCCCCAAACCTCAATTCTTCTCGAATTAAAGTTTCAATTTTAGATAGTTTCTTTAATGGAGATATTGAATCAAGTTTTATGAAATTTATTCTATTTTTTTTATTAGGTCACAAATTTCAATTAGATGCAGTAATCTAAAATTTTAAAAATATTCAAACTGAATAGCTTGAGTTTTTGAGGATTGAAGTGAAATGAGTGGTTATACAGGTCTTAGGTTGTGTTAAGGATGTATTTATTACACTTTAAAATAATTCAGGAGCAATAGAACTCATGTATAGTCGAGATGTGTCGCTGAGATTTCACCTATAGTTGAAGGGATACTTATACCTTCACCCTTAGTTATATCATCATTATTTGACATAATCTCTAGGAAGGCTCAACAAGTTGATCATCTAAAATCAAAATATATTAAAAGACCTTTAAACAATATGAGAGATAAAATTAAGAAACACCCACGACTTTCATCTAGTGGTAATAACATCAAGTGTTCATATAAGTATAACTTTGTACCATATATTGAGTGGAGAAGGATAGATGAATATGTCTATTATTAATGAAATTTTGTACCTTGTTTCACTTTTTTCGAATTGAACATGACAAAATGAAATAGTTAATTTAAAGAAATCTAATTAAAATTAGAAAGTACAATCTTTAAAACATGAAGAAAAAAAACCTCTACATAAAATTCTTAATCACTTCCATGACATTTGATTTTCTTATTTGACATAAGTAAAAAAAAATTCTTTTTTGATACTTTATGGATTGTGTTCACAAATACAAACATTTCCAAATACAGTTTGCTTACAATAAGCATTTTTTAACTTGAGCCCATAAGCTTCTATGCATTTTTTTGTGCATGAAACTTGATCACATTGAACAATGGCAGGGGTGTCACCTTTTACAAGGTAATTTTCTTTAACAACAAACATCATCAATAGAATCAAAGGAAAAATCATTTTTAGATACATTTTTGTGTATACCAAGATATATATTTTTGCAATATTGGGAAATGTTCTAATGTTCTTTTATTTATATAAATAATAGAGAGAATTCATTTGGTATTTATTATTAAGATATGCTTGTAGTTATCAGTTTGTTAAGAATATATTTAGTTAATTTGAATTAGTTTTAATTAGGTATCTAATCATATCTACAAGATTGGATGTTAAATTAGTTCCTTAAAATTAGTTCTCCTTAAATTATATTTAAATAGATGTTACGATTGAATAAACTCATTCAAATTTGCTTTTATTCTCAATCTCTTTATTTATACAGATAATGTCTCTATTGTACATATTGGGATTAAGTTCAAGAACCCCTTTCATATTTTGGAGGAGTAAATAATACAAAAATAAATAAATTTAAAAATGATAGGACCATCACATAATTTAGGTAAATAATTAATAATTTTACTATTTATTGTAATATGCTTCTATATCTTTTCCCAAATTTCTATAACAATCTTAGGACCTTTTAAGGAATATTTTGAATGGATTTCCTATTAATTACCATTTTTATCTGCCATATATAATTGATTACATAATATTAGTATAGAATATTCTTTAATTATATTTATCATTTATAATATTTATAATGTATGGTTTTCTTATTGCTGTATAAGGAGATAATCTCCTTCATTCTAGAGGAATAAAAATCAAGATTTTTCTCTAGTTCATATTTCCGTGGAACTAGATTATGTTAATATGAAGTTTAATTCTAAATATTTTTCTAATCCAAACAGTGTCTAATCAAAACCAAGTGGAAAAGTTTTAACATTAATTTAACCATTTGACTTTCTTTTCCTTGTTAGGTAAAAAACTTATTTTTTATCATTCATATCCTACTATTTTTTTATTTTTTTTTATTTTTTTGTGGGGGGGTGGGGGGGTTGATGATAATTTTGAACTATAATAGATAGACTTTAAAAGTGGTCCTTTAAGTATTTTAAAAAATAGGTTTACTTTTATAGAAGCTAAGGACCAATTTTGTTTTATATTATATTTAGAATTAATTAAAATTAGGCAGATGGAGAAATTCAATCATGCTACTTTATGAATAGATGGTATTGCTAATTACAAAATATCGTACATGATTTAATCGAGAATCATATGGTTTTGTCAAGTATGAAAATAGAATTAATCGTTTGTTCGATATAAAGAATAATGTTTTAATGGAAAAAAAGATTTTACTATGTTCCCAAAAAGTGATGGTTTGATGGACTTTTAAAAGTGGTCCAAAAAATTAAAAGTAATTTGATAGAATTAATTAAAATTAGGCAATATTATTATTATTGTGTAGTACTGCATATTTAGAATTAATTAAAATTAGGCAGATGTAGAAAATGTAGGAAATTAAGCTACATAAAGGAGTAGTAATTTTCAATTTTTTTTTTATGTAATTGGGTGATTTTACAAGGACTTGAAATCATTAAGATCCAAGTGCACATATATTTGATTGCAGGATCACTATTTAAGTCATATTTGTAGTATATAAAAATTTATAATTTTATCCATTTCGAAATAACTTCAGATGTTATTAAGCTTGATAATACCTAATTTCAGACAAAATATTTAACATTACATATAGCTGAAATTTAATCAATTTAACCTTAATAACTTCGGTCATATGATAGTATATATTATATATTGACTAACTATTTTTAATTTAAAAATTCATATAGCTTTGCCTAGTGTACTAAAGCTAAAGGCAAAGTGGTGAGTGAGACTTTTAGAGGTGAAATTTAGGGCAGGCACTAAAAGACTTTGATAGAAGTTTGGTCAGACTAAAGTATGTAATAACCTATCGTCAGTATAAATAATTTTTTATATTAGCAGTTCATTCAAAAAAAAAATTATATATACTTTTTGTTAATATGTGAAATTTGAAATTATTTATATTACTTAAACTCTTTCTATATATATAATTCATGGCTCTTGGTATGCTCAAGAATGAAAGTGACAAAATGGTGGATAAATTAGAGGGAGGAAGCACCAATAAAATTGTCAAGATTTTCATCTTATTCTTCATTGTTGCCATTTGTTGCCTTGTTCTTAATTATCATTCAAACACATACATTTTAGAATTTTTTCCAAATTCATACAACTCCATTTTGTCTAAAAATTTATCAACTTATGACTCCAATATTAGTGGGAAGAAGAGCTCTAGACAAGAAAATTATCTAACTTATTCAAAGGTGAGTTATATGTTTCTTTTTAATTAATCAAGAGTAAATTCAAAAAAATTAATTGATAGGTTTAATTTTTAGATTCTTATCGCAAGATATTCAGTAACTTGGATGATTATATTGAAAAAACAATGGCGTATACCGTCTTTGAAAAAAGAATGATGTGTATCATAAGAATCACCTAACATTTTAACAAGGAAAGTTGCATATTTGACTGCTCAGTTAAAAATTATCGCAAACTCACCTACCAATATATGATACATTGAGCAATTATTTATGTCAATTGACTTATAATTATTTCCAATTATTGCCTAATTTTTGTTGTTATTTTTTCAGAAGCAGAAAATTAAATTAAAGAAAGTGTTAAAAGAGGCAGCCATGGGAGATAAAACAGTAATAATAACAACACTAAATGCAGCATGGACAGCTCCAAATTCAATTTTTGATATTTTTTTGGAGAGTTTTAGAATTGGAAATAATACAAAATCATTATTGAAGAATTTATTAGTTGTAGCTTTGGACCAAATTGCTTATTCAAGATGCTTGGAGATTCACACACATTGCTATGCATTAATCACCAAAAATGTTGATTTTTCTGGAGAAAAAATATATATGAGTGGTGATTATTTGAAGATGATGTGGAGGAGAACTGATTTTCTAAGAATTGTTCTTCAAATGGGATATAGCTTCATATTTACGGTACGCGTCTTATAGTTTGTTTGGTCAAATTTTTAGATGTTAATTGATCTCATTTTCTTATAAAATACTCTCTCTGATTTGTCTCGATTTATATGATATTTTCCACATTTTATAATCTGTTTGGTCAAACTTTTAAATGTTAATTGATCTCATTTTCTTATAAAATACTCTCTCTGATCTGTCTCGAATTATTTGATATTTTTTGCTTCTTGAGAAGTGATTTGAGTAATCTTTTAAGTTAATTTAAATTAGATCAATTAAATATTTTAAAATTAAATTTTCGACATTCAAAAAACTATAAAATAAGTGTAGTTATTCTCATGTCAATATGATGAAAACTAATATTATTATAAAATATTGATCGAAAATTACATTATTTGAATCTCGAAATACAAATAGTGTTACTTAAACTGGAACAGAGGAACTACTTATTTTAGAGAGTTGATCTGTTTGATCATTCTTTTAAGAAAAGAGTTAGTGTCGGCCTTTGAGTAGTAACGTAAGTTGTTTCTTGAAAGCTGAAAAAAATAGTTGTTTTTTCAAAAGCAGTCTTGAAATCTTGATCAAGCACAAATTTTATTTTTTGTTCTAATATTGGCAAAAGTATTTTTAAAATTCATTCGCTAGCACAAATTGCTACTCTCTAAAAATACTTTTTCATAGAGAATTTCAGACGAAAAATACTTTTCAAGATATGCCAATTTTGAAAGCTTCGCCAAACAAACATCTTTGTTCTTTTCCAAGATTCAAATAGTGCTTTTAGAGAAGAAAATTGAAATAACTACTTTTAATTTTCCAAAAGTTTGGCCAAACAAAAATGAAAACAACTTAAACAAGTGCGCAATTTGTATCTCTTTAGTGATTTGATGAATTTATTTTCTTTCTTTTCTTGGTTCTTTTTTAGGATGCAGATATATTATGGTTTCGACAACCGTTTGCACATTTTTATTCACATGTTGATTTCCAAATTGCTTGTGATTATTATCTACACAACTCATCCAACCCGAATAACGCTCCAAATGGAGGATTTAAGTTCGTGAAGTCAAATAATCAGACGATACAATTCTACAAGTTTTGGAACAAATCAAGAAGAACTTATCCAGGAAAGAATGAACAAGATGTGCTCAACATAATCAAATATAGTCCTTTTATAAAAAAAATTGGATTGAAAATGAGATTTTTAGATACTGCTTATTTTGGAGGATTTTGTGAACCTAGTAAATCTCTTAATTATGTATGCACAATGCATGCAAATTGTTGTATAGGTCTTGATAACAAAATACATGATTTAAGAATGGCAATTAATGATTGGAAAAATTATATGGCTTTGCCAAATGATGTAAGGATGTCATATAAATATACTTGGACTCTTCCAAGAATATGTGGATAAATGATATTTGATCATCTCAATGAACAACTTTTTGTATGTTTCAATTTTTTTTGTCCTATGTGTCTCTTCTTTTTTTAGCCATCATTACAAAATTTGTATCGTGCGCAGATGATCTATTGAAAACATATGATTAACTAAATAAAAATATACATTCTTCAACAATTTAAATGATCATACAAATGCAATCTCGTATATTGCATGTCCAAATTTCATTGTCATCCATTTATTGGAAAGAATTCAAAGGACGAAAGTTAAACAACTTAGTTCTTAATTTTTCGTACAATTTTCATTCTTCACGCTAGCTAGAGGTTGAGGGGATAATGTTGAAACAACTTTTTTCTATGTTTGATCAATTTTTTTATGTCTTATATGACTCTTTCTTTTTCTTAGCAAATATTACGAGATTTGTATCATGCAGATATATCGAAAACATATAATTAAATAAATAAAATATGCATCCTTTAATAACTTAATGATCATACAATTCAACCTCATATATTGCAAGTGCAAATTTCATCATCATCCATTTATTCAAAAGAATTCAAAGGACGAAAGTTAAACAATTTAGTTCTTAATTTTTCGTACTATCTTCATTCTTCACGTTAACTAGAGGTCGAGGGGATGATGTCGGTGGTAATGAACCTTGAATGGAGCAAAAACTCTTAAGTGTTAAAGGGAAAAGTGAACTAAAAGGAAAAATCTTAGGCCAACAACTATCATGAATGTCTAATACAGCTTTACAACATTGAGGACCAATTAGTCGAAGTTGAGTTCTTAGGAAAGATGTTATAATCTCTTCGACACATCCAGGAACATTTAATACTGACGTGACACATTTGGAGATATCCGGAAAAAGAACATTATCGACCTGACCTTCTGAACCTGGCAAAAGGCCTCCTCCTCCTCCGAGTAATTGTGAGATACTCAGAGAAATCTTAATGGATATGCACAAAAAAATAAGTGTATACGTATAGACCGAAGTCATTTTTCTTATCGAATATATAACTTAGTTGATTTTAATCGTATTTGGAGTTGAGAGGATTTGGAATTCGATGAAAATTCGAAAAGAGGATATGCCATATATATATTATTATAGGATGTATGGTGACCTTTTATCCCCTTTAAATGTCTTTAATACGAGGACTTTATTGTACATTTAAATATAGTTGTAACTTGTAACTTGTAATTAATTGTCTTTTTAAGTTTTAATTGGCATTTAGTGCGATATTTACTTGCATCTATGTAACATTAAGATATTAAAAAACAGCATTTATGATATTTATCAGTAAATAATTTAATAAGTAAATGGTACTCAGTTTATTTAATAATAATTGTCTATTATTGACTTGGTATATACCTTAACAAACAATTAATAATAGGGTTAATATTACTATATTACCTTTTGAATATATTAAATTAAATGCCTTGAAAAATATATTAGATATTGAATTCGGACGGATTAAAATGAGTTGAGTTAATAAATAAACAGATTATTGACCCGTCCAAATGTTAGTTGGCTGAAATAAGCTAAAAGGCAGATTAAAATCCAACCCGCCCATTCATCACTAAATTTTAATTGCTTTATTTATTTTTTTCATATTTTTTTAATACATAATAAAATTATATTTTTTATTATTATTATAGAAAATTAAAAATAGTTTGAAACTTTTTATCATAGATCAATTTGAATCAAATATTAGCCTATAGGCTGAAATAAGTTAACTAAAATAGCCTGAACTTATAAATGGGCAAATCAATAATGAACTTAAACAAATTGAATGAATTATAGTTTAACAGGCTAATAAATGAAATGTATCTATAACTAAATTATATAATAGGGGCCTTCAGATTAATGTTTTTATTTCTAGTACAGCAATAACTCATGAGGTAAAACTAATTAATATCTTAAAACATCATGTTCTAGTCAAGATAGAGGGAGTATATTTTTATGTTTCCATTTCATTCATAAGTCAAAAAAATATTTCTTAATGACAAAATTCTACTCTCTTCGTTCCTTTTTATTTATCATATTTCAATTCTTTTCTTTTTATTTGTCATATTTTGATTCTAGAGAGTCAAAGTGCATAAATAGTGATTAATACTGTAAAATATAATTTTTCATCATATTAATATGAGAAAGATTACAACTTGAAGTAACTTCATATAGTTTTCAAATAGAAATAATTTCAGAGACGTCTCTTCAAGTTTCGTTCTATCACACTCACCTCCTCTGTAGTTTATGATATTACACTTATCTCCCTTATTTTTATTTTCTTGTAACCATTCTTTAAATCTATTCAAATTAATTTAAATTTGGAAATTTTACCCTTCTTTACAATAATAAATATTATATTAAAAAAACTAATAAACTAAATGAGTCAAAGACTTCAAAAATAAGTCAAAACACACATAAATTTTCTTTACTGTCTAGAGTTGGGACTTTGGCTGTCGAGATTGCAAATAAAAAATGATAGCAGAAAACATATGCTAAAACAAAATGAATAAAAACATTAGTGATTCTTAATCCAAGTATAATTAGCTTCGTGTGTGTTGATTTATTTTTAAATACTTTGTTAGATGAGTATTTAGTTTATTAGTTTGTTTTTTTATTTTTTTTAATGATATTTGTTAATATGAAGAAATTATGTAATGAATGATAAATTTGTTAAATATAAATAGCTTTGAAGAATAGTTATAAAAAACGAAAATAAACCACAAAGAAAATGAGCTTTGATAGAACAAAACCTGATTGAAGGTCTCTAAAATTATCTCTTTCAAATATCTAAATTTAAAATTTAAAATTTAAAATATCACTAAACTATTTTTATTTTAGTTAAATTAACTCTCATAAAGCGAATTACGACAAATTAAACATGAATGCAGGAATAACTTGGTTGATGTTGTAAAGTTGCACGCATGCTTCTACTTTAGACAACTTTTTTTCTAATTAAAGACTTCGGGCAAGAAACCACTAATTTTTCCAATTTCTATTTCATTCATGGACTAAATAAATGCATAATAATATATGAAAAAACTATTTCCTCTCCGATGAGGTGCAAACACAATCACTAAATCTTGATTCAAACAAGATAATTCAAGATAAAAGACTTAAGTTTTTTAGAGTGTCGTTGTATATAACTTTTTATCTGACTTGATTGGAGCAGCTATAGGACGATCTGGATCAGGTTCACCAGGAATCACACGATAAGAAAAAAATTTATCGGACTTGATTGGTGCAGTTACAGGACGATCTGGATCAGGTTCACCAGGAATCACACGGTATGAAAATTTGTTGCCTGACTTGATTAGTGCAGCGGCAGGACGATCTGGATCAGGTTCACCAGGAATCACACGGTATGAAAACTTTTTGACCGACTTGATTGGTGCAGCTACAGGACGATCTGGATCAGGTTCACCAGGAATCACACGGTATGAAAACTTTTTGACTGACTTGATTGGTGCAGCTACAGGACGATCTGGATCAGGTTCACCAGGAATCACACGGTATGAAAACTT